>VZRI01009414.1:276261-385285 GCA_013397515.1 Upupa epops | reverse complement strand
TTCAGTATGTCTGCTTTTTCTGTATCCTCTGTCTTCAGGGCACCCAGCTCATTCTGCAGGGGGCCTGCATTGCCTCTAGGTTTAGTTTTACCTGCAGTGTATTTGAAGAAGCCATTTTTGGTACCCTTGACCTGTCTTGAAAGGTTGAATTCCAAGGAGGCCTTGGCTTTCCTAGTTGCATTCCCACATTCTCTCACTAGAGCCTTATAATCATCCTAACTGTCCATCCCATCCTTTCAGGACCTATAGACTTCCTTCTTCCTCTTCAGTTTGCCTAGCAGTTCCCAGTTTAACCATGCAGGTCTTCTGGCTCCCTGCCTTGATTTCTTTCCTGTTGGGATGCACTTGTGTTGTGCTTCAAAGAAGAGGTCTCTGAATGATAACCAGCTATCTTGGGCCCTTTTACCTGCCAGTACCCTGTCCCATGGGATTTCCCCTAGCAATTGCTTGAAATGGCCAGAGTTGGCCCTCCTGAAGTCCAGGGTTGTGATTCTGCTAGGTATTCTGTTCCTACCATACGAGAGCCTAAACTCCAGCATCTCATGGCCACTGCAACTAAGGCTGCCTTCAACCTTCACTGCTTCAACTATGACAAAGGGACAGACAGTTGTATACACCACCAGAAGGGGTTTAAATACGATGCCTAAAGTGGTGTAATGAAACCAAAAAAAAAAAAAAAGGGGGGTGGAGGAGGGAGGGATTACTAGATTTACAGAAGACATGAGTGCTGGATGTTTCCTGTGGTGTAGGCTATTAGTGCCAATTACTTCTTCCAGATCTGGAGTGGAAGCTTAATATTTTTGTCCCAAGATCCACTGAATCTGTTTATTTAGCTCACGTCTGTGTGTATTTGTCTGTGAATGTGTTGATGTGGCAAATGTGAATGCTCAATGGATTCAACAGCAGAAGAGAAGTTTTAAAACACTCATATAGGCAGAAGGAAGGAATGAATGCAGGTACTATGCACCCATGCGTCACTGCATAGTCAAATATACAGCCTGGGTAGAAAATCCCTAATGCCACCAATCTGGTAGTTGGTTGCATGCAGTTTTATTATATACTAGATTCTCTAAGGACACAGCTTATTTTAGCTCTCTTAGTTCCCAGACAAACATCTTCAGTCACAGTATAACCAGACTCACATTTCTTCAAAGAATTACTAATCCTTGCAAAATGTATATACTTGAGTCATGCTTCAGGCTTTGAGTAGAATCAGCATCTGAGGTTTTGTGAATGCACAGATAAGGAAGAGTTGTGTAGCTATTTTCCACTGTGTCCCATTGTTGAGTAATAGAAATTAGGAGTCCAGCATTACATGTGGGCTTTGCATATTTTACTTTTAACCAGTATATCATTGAATATTATGATCAGATTTTCCTGATAGAATTTGTCCTTGTAAGGTGGCTGAATTCAAAATTAGAATATGTTACATTAGTCTGGGATTACAAGATATGTGTATAATAGAAATGCTTCTAGTTTACACACAGTATCACAGTAATGGTAAGGTTGGAAAAGACCTTAAAGATCATCCAGTCCAACCTAAATCCAAATAAACCAAGTAGACCTAACATCTAACATCTAGATCATGCCACTCAGCACTTCATCCAGACTAACCTTGAACACCTCCAGGGATGGTGACTCAACCACCTCCGTGGGCAGCCTGTTCCAAAATCGGATCACTGTTTCAGCGAAAAACCTGTTCCTAATGTCAAGTCTAAACCTCCCCCGATGGAGCTCAAGACTATGACTCCCTGTCCTGTTTCCAGCGTCCAGGGAGAAAAGACCGACCCGCACCTGACTACAACCACCTTTTAGATAGTTATATTATAGACAGCAATAAGATCAACCCTGAGCCTTCTCTTTTTCAGGCTAAACAGACGCAGCTCCATCAGCCTCTCCTCGTAGGGCTTATCTTCCAGCCCCTTTACCATTCTAGTTGCCCTTCTCTGGACTCGTTCCAGCGTCTCGACATCCTTCTTAAACTGAGGGACCCCAAAGTTGCAAGGTGAATGTGATAATTAGGGACACACTACCTGCTCCAGTATCTGAGTGCTTTACCTTACAAAAAGAAAACTTAATACAGCTATATGTTACTAGAAAGTATTTGGTTTACTACTGGTCCAAATGAAGAATGCTCTGAATTGTTTTTTGGATTTTTTTTGTAGTACACTTTCTGTACATTTGTCTGGAGTATTTACGTTTTATGGCAGAGTGAGACAAGTCAGATAGGAGTTTCATATACATGCTCAAAGCACAGGCTTGTAAATTACTTCCTGAAGACTCTGATGCATCTGCTTAAATTCTTGATCTTAGCTCTTTTCCAGGATTTTGAGGGAAGGATTTGTGAAACTGATCATTTCATGGTATTGTAGTGCCTGGATTAAAAACTTAATTAGGTGGCTGTTCAGAAGTAGTTTTCTTTAAATGGTTAGCATGGTACTTTCAGAAGTTGTTCTTTGAATGAAAATGGTATTTTCTAGTGCTTCAATTAAAGGATTTCATTCTGATTTTTATTAATGGATTTCAACTCAGCTTCTTGACACATGATGTAGTGCTTTACTGAATCTAATTATCAAAGAGTAGGTGTTTCCAAGAGGAAGGACCATGCTTATTCAGTTCTGATAAACTACAATCATAATTAACTGGATAGATCAAAAATAGCTTAGAACTGCGGTGTTCTCATGCTATTCCTGCCTAATCTGTGCAAAGTTAATTCATGTTAATAACTCTTATATAAAGAGTTGGAATTCTTGGAGTGAGAGCAGGAAAGGGCATACAGCCACCACAGTATTATTACACTTAGCAGCTGCTGGCCTGCTTGCTTTCTTCCTGCTTCCATTTGCTTCCTTAAGATTTTGATTGCTCAGCTAAAATAAGCCACACTCATCTTGAAGAGAAAGGTTTCCTACAAGTTCAGTTTCTTCTGTCAGGTATTGCCCAACATAGGACTGTCAATATATGAACAGATTCATTAGAGAAGTTCTTCTATGGTAAAATAAATGTTTATGTTGGCAGAAGTTCACCTTACCAAGTTCTGAACCTGCACCTCTTTGCTTCAGTGGTAATCAGACTTTTTAAGGCTGAAGTTAAAAACAGCAGAGCCCGTAGTGGTACTCTCTGGCACTGCTGCGCACAATGGAAATGGATTATTGCTGGATATTTTAAGGGATTTGGGTAACTAGATGTTTTCATTTATTTTCAGCGGAAGCCTGGCTTTCATATTATCAACTTGGGCTGGGATTTATTTGCCAAAACAAAAGAATAGTGTAGATTGGATAAGGAATTTCCTAGGCCTTACGCAGGGAAACAGGTAACAGCTAGACCTTTTTTTTAGTGGTTACATTGCTTTGTGTGGTCAATATGGTGAAAATTACATTATTATGAAAAGCTTCATAGTAAATATTAGTTTTAAGTATAACTTATTTTAATATGGACGATTGGTATTTGTTGTCTTTTAAATAATGTAGGAGTATAGATGACTACAAAATTTAAGGCTTTCTTGAGTGGATTTGGCTTCTCCTGCTTTTTGTTGTATTAAAAGTAACATACTATATATTAAACTGTGAAGATACTAATGACATATTACTAGCTTTAGCTCAAAGATAACTTACTCAAACTTTATTGGAAATTGTGAAAAAAAGCACACTTTATTTGCTATGAACTTCCCCCACGAAACTTATCTTAAGCTGTTAGGAGAGAAATTAAGCAAGTCTACAGTAAAAGGATGTTGAATTTATGGACTTAGCATTTTTGCCTTTCATGCTAGTGGCTGATGTCAGAATAACACGTTCCACACTGCTGGAATAAATACTCTTATTATACCTAGTCCAACAGATCAAATGATCCAGTACAGTATACTGGAGAGATATAGTTAACTGTCTCTCATAGCCATTTTGGTCTAGAAAAGTGGCATATGTCACAGTGGACTAAAGCTATTACTTGTGGCATTTGTTTTAATTATTTTAGTTTCACTATCTCAGACTTCACAGTGATTTAATAAAAACCCACAATATAATAATACTATAAACTTTATCTGGCATTATTGTCATCTTGTTTTTCAAAGAGAGTAAGAAAATTTGGAATGCTAGTTCTCTGCTTTGTCCTCAAACGGATCGATAATAAAACTCAGACAGCAGCAGTCTGTTTTTCAGATGTTTTTGGTATACTGTGCATGGTTTGTAGATTCATAGACTCATAGAATGGTTCAGGTTGGAAGAGACCTTAAAGATAGTCTTGTTCCAAGCTCCCTGCCGTGAGCAGGGACACCCCCCACTAGACCAGGTTCATGGACTCATAGCATGGTTCATAGCTTAAGGCCCCATCCGATCTGGCCTTGAACACTTCCAGGGATAGGGCATCCACAACCTCCCTAGGCAACTTGTTCCACTGTCTCACCACCCTCATATGAAGAATTTTCTCCTGACTTCCAGTCTAAACGTACCCTCTTCCCACTTGAAAACTAGCTGAATTTCACACTGTTCAATCTGCTCTAGGAAATGAAGTATCCTAAGAACACTTTTTGCTGTCTTCCTTCTTAATTTATTTTTGTCTGAGAGAAAGCTGATCCTTAGTCTTCAAGTGATCTTTGATGTCTTTTCATCTTCATCATGCCAGCTGGCATGGCTGAGGGTCAGATTATTTATTGAAGTATTTCTCTGAGGTATGATATGAGGCCATATAGGATCCATCTTCCGCCCAAGACCTGGACAGATTATTTTTTTGTAACTTTGAGGTTAAATTCCTTTCCGTTTTAGTTAAAACAATATTAACTTGTAGATTTTGTCACTTTCCTTCAGTTCAAAAGCTTCCATCCAATGAAATAATTGTATTTAGGGAATTGCCATATGTCTTACACTTGCACCTTATGAAGGAAATTTTCTACTGCCAGTATTTATATAATACATACAGCAGTTTGCTGTACATAAGACTTAACAGCAAAAGCCACAACCTCCACTAAAGAATGCAGAATGCTGCATCGCAGTCAGATGCATGAGATGACTGACTTTTTCCACTCAGGATAGTTGAATATCCTGAATTTGTACATAGTAGTTAATGAAATATTCAGGTAGAAAATCCATGGCGTGAGAGTGAAGGTAAATAAAGGTGAAAGGTAAATACAGGTGAAAGTAAATAAAGAAAATATGGATGCTCTGGAATTTCAGAAATTGCACTAAAGTTGCTGAAAGGACTTTAAAAGGTTTGATTTTAAACGTGTGTTGCATGGGAATGAGCTGGGAAAGAAGAGGACTGCTATGTTGAAATAAAAATCAACAGGATTCCTATATTTCTCTGAGTTGGAAGATGTTAAGTGTCTGCAAAGTCAAAGATTGCCTGTAATAAAACAAAACCAAATCACATCACGGATTGTAGAGTCTCTCTAAAAGCTTGCAAAACTGCCATGCCATTCTTTACTTAAATTGACTCAGTAGAGAATAAATATTAAAAGAGGAAAGCACAAATATACTCCTACTATTATGTATTTCCTAGCAAAATAATTGGGATATTTTTGTATTTTGTTGTTTTGGCCTCCATAGGAAACTAAAAATGATCACTTTTTTTTTTTTTTTGTATGTAGTTTATTTAATTCTTTAAAATACCGAAAATTTATTAAAAACATGAGAGATTTCAGTTTTTTATTAGTTAGATAGAGATTTTTAGTAAATACCCACAATTCATTGATAAAAAAGGCTAGCTTTTCCTGACTTTTAAAGTAAAACTATTTTAGATCTAGTCTGCTTTTTCCTATCTTTTACTGACAAAATAATAACAAACCATCTGCTATTACTTCCTTTTGACCCTGAAGGCTGAGGCATGTTTTTCATTACTCAGTTGCTTCCAGGAACCTTACCTGATTAACATTCATTACTGGTAAACACTTTTTAAAGTAAAACCCCCTTCTCCTATGCCACCCCTTCAGCAGCAATTCCCAAAACAGCCAACGCAGCACAGAGAGGATGCACTCTGTTATCTTGTGGGTACTCTGACCCAGTATCTGGTTTTAGCGCCTGCCACATTAATAGGAATGATGTGAAGTAGTGTTTGCTTTGGGTTACTGAAATATCAACTTAATGCAAGTCAAGGTGATGTAAAAGCAAATAATAATGATTACATTATTTCAAGTATTTGTGAGACTCAAGTGACAGAAATGAAATAATGCTTTGTTACCCCGAGTTCGAATAAAAAGCCTACCATTTCCATCCTTGTATTCAGCTAATACTTACATAACCAAACGGTCAAGGGCTTAGTCCTCATGCAAATTTGACAGGTGTCAAGTAAGATTTTCCCTGGGGGTAAACCACAGGCTCTAACACATGTTCACACTTAACGCCTACTTGGATTTCCCTGTGTGTCTATCCAGATTAAAGTATTTTTCCTCTTCCCTGACATGCCCAGGACATCTTCATACAATTAGAGAAGAAGTTAGACCTTTCTCTGTGTCCCCAACTTCATTGGCTTACAGCTCAGGGTTTTTGTCTCCCTTGGATGTCTTTAGGTGAGGTTATCATTGACCAGGCATTGAGCAGTCAGCTAAGGAGTTTGTAAGCCCTAAACAGCCCTTGTCCAATTTTAAAGTATTGTGCCCTTTTCTTCTGGGTTGGCTATGTTCACTTCTCAAAGTGAACATTTTTCTTATTGTGAATATTTTATTGTCTGAAAAAATTTACTAATCACATTTTGTACTCTCACAACAGTGACATTAAAACCATCAGATACCCATTGACAATTCTGAAATAAATATAAGGCCATTGTTATAGCTATAATCTTTCTTGAGAAATTATAAAATGCCCAAAAAGGTTTATTCTGAGAGTATTTTAAAGGTACAAGATACTGTTATTTGGTGCCCATCATGATTGAATTTACATTTCACAGAGAAAAATTCATCTCATTTAGTACACCCAATACCGTAGGATATAACGCTCCAAGATGTCTTGGACAATGAGATCTTACCTCTTTCATCTTAAGGAGAGAATTGAGTAAAAAACTCGCTATGTGCAAGATGCAGCAAAGGCCAGAGAAGTAGGAGTGAGAGCCAGAGCAGGTGATGAAAGCAGAGCATCAGCAATATTCCATACATAAATGTCATGCTTTTACTACAGATTGGAAAGTTTGCTGGGAACAGTCTCTTCTCTTGATGTCCACTATCCCTAGAACCCATATTTCTGCTTTCAGGGCTTACTCTCCTGTTTGCTGTGACTTGTGCTTTCACTGGAGCTGTGGTGCTTGCAGAGTTTGAGATCTAGCATTCACTGCTGGAAGTATGCAGCTTGGAACCACTACCTGAGATTTATGATAGTATTAGTATTAGAGTTTTTAAATCAGTTTTTTAGACCTGTTTCTATTTCATCTCACAGTTCTCCAATGCATTTACTAACTGCCTTTCTCGGGGGAGTGATAGAACACCTCTACTAGGTGATAGAACAGGTGAATAAAAGAAAACATAGAGGTCCATTTTTGGAAAGCTAGTCAGTGAAACCTTTGATCTTGCCCCCTTAGATGTGGTTTTAGGAAGTTCACTACATGGCATAGCTTTGGATAGAAGCAAAAGAGTGTGTGCTCCTCACTGCTGATTCCCAGATGATAATTCTGTGCAAATCACCAGTGGATTTGTGAGCCAGCTGTGGTGAACTTTTGCTACATGCATCCATAATTCTCCAGGACATTTAAGTGACAGTACTTACTTACCTGGTTACCTGTCTCTTTTAACATTTACGCTGCTGCACTGAATTATTGTGATGTGCTAACTACTTTATCATTTTATTACACTTTATTACATCATAAATGTCTATGTCTTCTAACCAATCCAACAGGGAGCTTAATTGTTTATAGGAGCATCTTCATTAACTAAGACATTCCTATAACAGGAACTGCTTACAGGTTAAGCAGAACTCAAGTCGAAAGAGCTTTAAATGCAACAAACCCTACCACCCCATTCCATAGAGCTTTGTTATGTTAAAATGGGATTTGACTACAAGAATAAAAATTTTACACATCTTTCAGATGTTACAAAGTAAGAGTAATGCCATGAGTAACTTTACCTTAGCTTTCTGTTGTGCAGATATGAAATTCAATGGAACATACCTTTTTTTAACTACTAGGAAGAACTTCAATTTGAGCTGTAGCATTATGAGGAAACTTACTGAAGACTAATTTAGCATACAGTACTGTTACTTAATCATTTCATTTCCATCTGGATTTTATAAATAGAAAAGATAATACAAAAAATGTATAACACAAGTCTCAAAGGCTTTTCTAATTATATTCTAATTGAGTACAGTAATTTTTTCTGAAATATATGTAACGGGAGCTTTGTGAGATGGTCACAGTGCGCGAATTGGGGTGAGAAAGATGATAATGGATTGTAGAACTAGTTGTATAAACTAGTCTTCACAGGATCTGAACATCTTCAGCTGTCAACATCTTTAGTACAACAGGTTTTCCCAGGAAATCTGGGCTGGTTTAGCACATATGGGAGTGCTTGAACCAGAGTTACACCCTAAACTGAACCACCATGATCTTGGCTTGTGAAATGCTTTTATGGCACAGAATGATGTTAACAGGTCAGCTTCTTGCATTTTCTTTTTTAAGACTGCATAAAAGATACAATAGGTTGTCTGGAGAAGTGGTGGAATTTCACTCACTATAATTACCAAAGACTCAGCTTGACAGGGACAGAGATAACCTAATCTGACGACCTTCTTTCAATAGAGTGCTGCACCAGACAATTTGCAGAAATCTCTTTCAACATAACTTGTGTATTTGTATTGTTGTGTATTTGAGGTCCTCCAAATCCAGACACAATCCAGGACTCCTGAATGTGCTTTTCTGTAAGCTAGATGGTGCTAGGACCATTGACATACATATTAACTACTGTGTCACCATTGTAGGGAGATAATATTTTTAAGAAGGTGTTAATGGCTGATAGGAAGGAGGCATTTGGCTTTGGAGACAACAGATAGGAAGGACAAAAGATGAATGACTATTTAATGTAATCAAAATTGAGATAGTAATTCACTGGCTTCAATTATTCATTTTAATAATGACATTGTCAATCCTTGTGTGAAGGAGTAGCAAAAGTGGAGCGACCCAAAAAAGTGGTCTGAGACAGGAATCAATGGTAACTCTGCTTCTTGCCGCACCTGCAACGTGGGCACAGTTTCTTGCGGTCCTGCCATGGTAGACCGGGAGAGGCGCTGGTAACTGGGTTCATTGGCTGCCTCAGGCATGGCAAAGGAGGGGGTCAGATCAAGGGTCAGGTGCAGAGGCTTCATTCAGAAACAAAAGAAGGTAAGGGCCAGGCACATATCTGAAGATCAGGCAATAACATGCATCCGACTGTCATCTAAAACACAGAACTACACACAAGCACACCTATGATGTATGTTAGGTAGGGAGTCTGAGTAGGAGTCCTGGACCCACAGAGTGAGAATGCAGGGTGGAAATCACTGGGTCAGCACTCAATTGGCACACTCAGGGCCCTGACACTATGGACTCATCAATAGCTGTTGCCTCCAGCGAAAGTGAGAGATGATACTGACATGCACAAAACCAGAAATGTTTAGGACATTCATGAGGTTGATTTACATGGTTTTCTCCATCAGGGTATCCATTAGTGCTACAGTCTTCTTTCACATAGACACACAGTCAGGTGTCTTCATTTATACAGTATGCCCATATGGGAAGTATCTAGTAGCCTAGATGTTTTCCTAAGAACTTGGAATACAGTGTTTTTACAGCTCATTCCTTTGAACACATTAGCTATCAGCAAGAAGGAGAGGAAAAAAAGTCAAACCACTTTATTTATCTATTTAAGGGGTCAGTTCTGAATAAAAAACATGTCTACACTAACATAGGTCTAACCTTCATTTTTAGGAGAAAGCAGCAGATTATTTTTTTCTTTTCCCCCTCTCCCTCTGTAAACATGTTTTCCTCTATCGAAGAAAAAGGTTTTTATACAGAAAGCAAACATAAAAGAAAACACCTGTTTGGCTTGGAGGAATTGGCCAGGGAGGATGTTTCCTGACAGGCCAAAAGCTACCAGCACAGGGCCCCTTTAAAAAAAAAGTCAGGATTTTTTTCCCCCCTATTTCATGTGAGCATTGGCAGAAACTCTGACAAGCAGTTCTTCATATTTTATTATGTTCTTGTCTGGCAGAATCTCTGTCAGGCAAAAACCTTGTCAGCGGAAAACCTGTCATAGGATCAGAGGAGACAAAAACAGGTGTCACAGAGGCAGTCAAAACTGAAGGATAAAAAAGATTAGGCTAAAGAGAGAAAGGCAGACAATTACATTAATGCCACTGCTTTTATCTTATAGATGTGTGTTATTATCTTGGGGTGCTGAGTGCGCAATTGCCTCAAAGAAAAGTAGACAGGAGACAAGGGGAAACTTGATAGTTATTAACTGAAGAGGTAGTGTGTCAAAGCTGGATGGGGTTCAAAGTTTTGCAAAGGGATAAAAATAATTGCAGACAGCAAGCAATGTCTGTGAACAAACTGTGGTTCTGCTTTCGGCTACATAAACCTCGTAGTAATCTAAATGCTTCAACTTGGAATCAGATCATAGACAGAAACATTAATGGAAGTTTTCATTCAGACTTTTTTAATAACACTTATTCTGTGTACAAGCAAATGAAGTGCTGGGGGTTTTTTGATCTGTTATAAAAATGTTAAAGCATGAGGCATGGTGGGGCATGAAAACATTTATCAGTTTAGTTGCTGTGTTGTTTGGGTTTGAAACACCTATTATCAACACACACTTAATTTTGAAATGCTATTAAGAACCCTTTTACTAATTGTGAACATCTGTACATGCAAGCTGTAAATTACAAGATCGCATATGTGTCCCTCTATCAGAGACTAAATACATTTGGCAAATGTTTTTCATTTTTAGCTTTTAAATGCAGTGAAAAGGCAGAAGGAAAAGTTGATTTTACCTGTGAAGCAGATTATGCTTTACTTACTCTCCTCCCATATTGTTTTGAAATACACAGTGACCTAGTGAACATTTCTTTTCTGCCTGGATTAAACTGTGAAAGGGGTGAAGACTCATTTGGATGAATACTCAGGCTGATTCGGGATGTTCACATACCCATATAAATGTTAATGTCCCATGCTCTCTGTGTTTGTGCCAGGGATGAAAGGGATAATTCCTTACTCCGTGCAAGTATCTGAGCCATTCAGTAAACATTGTCAAGTTGCGTTGTTCTTAGTCACCTTCTAAGCATGGTATTTTTAAGGAGCAATTATTTCCACCTACCAAATACACCCCATTATACTGTGTTGCAGGTGGTATTGAATCTACATCGTAAGGGAGGTTGGCTTAGCCCACCTCTCAGTATTTGCTCGTCCCTCCAGCATCTTAGTTGTTGAAAGGATTTGTTAGTTCTTCTGTGGTTGAGGGGAAAAGACAAAATCTCAAGTTCTAAATATGTTAAGCTTTTCATGTGCCTCACTAACATCAAAAGCAAACTACAGTGCTCCATAAAGCCATTAATACTGTATCTGTTTTACCAAACTCGACATGCTGTTGAGACAATGGTATTATGGAATCTTTTTACATTGGTGTTGTATACTTTAAGCTGTCTGTCAATTTTGGTTTCTCTTACTGCAGAAATTGGCCCAATTATTTAGCTGTTAAAAGTGTCTGGAATGCTCTCTGTCTGGACACAGACTATGTAATTTTTTTTTTTAATTTTATTTTCCTGCTGACCATTGAATGAATCTAGTAATCTGGAGAGATAATGATATTAATAAAATTCCATGTTGTCCTGTGCATGTGTGTGCACACTCCAACTCTAACTCTCCTTGGTAAATTAAAGAACTCACTAGAAAATATGCCAGAAAGTCTAGAGTGGAACTACAGAAGAACCCATATTTAAAATTGAAGTGGAATTACCTTTATGTTGCAAACTACTGACTTGTCTCTTGTGGTGTTCTGAGATACACAGACAGGCAAATCAGCTGAGAGAAAAAGTTTCACAAGACCTTTCTCATTCCTCTTTAGTATACTTAAATATCTGTCTAATATAAGGAAATTGACAAGAGGTATGTGTATTTACAACTCCAGTTACATTAAAAGGAGGATATTTAAAAGTAGTTTTCAGCAAAAGCAAAACATCATGATTTTATTGTAGCTAGCCAGAAAACAATATGAGACCTCTAAAGCACACATTTGTGCTTTATATACAAAAAATACATACCTGTATTTCTTTTGCTTAATAAAAATGGAGTTATCTCAGAAAAATGGCTTTTAATTTGGTTGATCTTGTATGCTGCACATTGGGAAGGAAGGAGTCTGAGGTCAATGAGTATATTTGCATGCTGAGCCTATTAACTGGACACAGCACAGACAAAATGAAATAATTTGTCTTTATTTTCTACCTTTTGATAAGTTTAACAAGTATTTGAGCCTTATTTTAATCTACCCTCTGTATTTAATTTCCTTTTCATTACACAGGCTCTTAAAACACCAGTAAAATATAAAGAGTGGAGTGTCCCCTTCGTCTTTTATTACATTAAAAGAACGCAACAAACCAGAACTAGTGTTCCACAAATGGAACAAAAATTTGTCATTGATTAGTTACAAATAGGTCCAAAGTTTTTTGCTGTAAGTTTTCATAATAACACTGCAGGGCGTATAATTTCAAAGTAATTTGGATTGTACTGAGCAGGGCCTCTGCAAAATCTGCGGGATTTTGTATACTACGCCAGGAGTGGATAAGCCAACATTAGGATGTTCAGACTTGCCATTAAGAAACATTTCTTTACTGTGGAGGTGGTCAAACATTGGAAGACACTTATGAGAGAGGTGGTTAGTGTCCCACACCCTCTGTGTTTCAGGGTACATTTTAGTAAATGCCCTTAGTTACCAATAACTGTCCATCAGCCTTGAAATTGTCAGGTAGCTGGACTAAAGGATGATTGTAGGTCCCTTCCAAATGAAATATTCTCAGTTGTCTAAATGGTTATGGTACATACCTAATGCTTCAGACTTAGGTAATAAAAACAGTACTGCAGTGCTGCAAAAGTGTAGAATAGAAGAATTGGGTAGGTTGGAAAAGACTTTTATGATCATGAAGTCCAACCATCAGCCTAACTGTGCAAAGCCCCCACTAAATCATGTCTGTAATTCATATGCCAGTTATCTATTAACTTTTCTCTGTTGAAGGCAGTCTTCTTTAATGTCTTCTACTTTGTTATTATCCCTTTTCACCCCTCTGCCTTTTTAGTAGTTAAAATTTCTGAAACAAGTACTTGAAACTTATAATTCACTATGGAAATATTACACACTGATGTGTTGCTGGAGTAAAACACAAGGGCTTTTTAGAATGTGCCACAAAATTTTTGATAACTCAGCAAGTATGTGGTTTTAAGTTTCATTAGATATCTTCTTTCTCTATCACTGAACAACTTTTCACCCAAACTGAAATACAGATTATCAGACTATAATGGGCAGTGCTGAGAATTGAATTGGGCTGTGGAAAATAGCCTTGGCAGTTTAAGCGCCTTTCTGAACCCATCATAGTCATGTACTTGGAAGAGTTTGTACAGCTTGGGTAAAAGATGTCACAAACATGTTACGACTTTTCTGCTTTTGAGCCCACTCAAAGTGTAAGAAGTATGAGTAATCATTCATGCTGCACCAGGAAAGGACTTTTAATGTGTGGTGGATGATGTTCAGATACTGGTATCTTCTTAATAAGAACACATTTGGCTGTGTAATTTTTCAGGTATGACAAAGCTCATTCTTTTATATAGCATGTTTCATCTTGAACTCCCCTAAGTACTTATGAAATCATACACTGTCAAATTTTTCCTTGGTGATCTCTTAAAGAAACAAGATAATTTCTGTAAATTACAAATTACAGTGAAAAGTTTCATTCTTCTGCCAAGCACAAGGGGTTTAAATAGTCAATTATGTGAAAGAATTTCACATGCTTATCATAATATTATTTCTAATATGGATGCAAATACATACGCTGACATGTACTTCAAAAGGACATAATATTTGTTTATTACATAATGCATAGAATAATGAAAAAAATCTGTAAAACAAAATTGGAGATAACTTCAGTGTCACCTGCAATATTACTGGACTAGCAGTTATTTCTGTTTGTATTTTGAGAAGAAGATGTCTGTAGGTAATATATGAAAACAAATGTTGCAGATAAATGGACTAGTACAGGATATGTTGTGAAAATTCCTGTCCACTGGTCAAAAAGGGTACTTAGTAATGTAGAAAAAGCGTTCTTGTTCCTTTTCACTTCAATTTCATGAAAGCATTTCCAAAGCTATTAACCTCAGAGTGCTCATGTTACATAAAGTCGGTTAATGTCCACAGAGTTTTATAATCCCATTCTAACTGTTAGTTTTATAATCCATCCAGTTGTCTTTATGGTCATTCTGACTTGGGCCAAAGCAGAATCATGACTTTAAAAAATACCAAGCAAACAAAGATTTCTTTAGCTGAAAGAACTTGGTTTTTCGTACTACAAGCCTAAGATTTACTGTTAGGTAAATCAACAAAAGAAATCAACAAAAGAGAATCAACAAAAAAAATTAAGCTATAATAGAAATACAATTGGTGTAGTGACTAAAAATTGAAAATTGAAATTACTAATTCAGGTCTTGACTCTTGTCTGAATTTGTGTAACTAAAAGTGGAAAGTTCTAGGTGACCTAGAGTTGCTTGTTTTGGTAGTCTGGTAGAACACATTGCATCTATGAACACTAATGTTTTTTACAGCATTCATATTGTAAATAAGAAAATATTATAATAAATGTATTATAAAATTATTATGATTTTTTTGTAAAAAATGATCTTTTATTTTACCCCTTTAAAATGGTTGCTCTGCCCCTCATGTACCTATTTATACATATCAACACAGCCTGCACAGTAACAAAATCAATATTCTAGGTTTTTCTAGATGAGTACTTTGATGACACGACTGTTAAAGTTGAAGCAAAACTATGTTACAAATCTATCATACATAAAAGGCTGGGGGGGTAGGGGGGGAAGAGCAGGAAGGTATTCAACCTGTTTAAGCTTTGGTAAAATCCCATTCATTAGAGTCTGCAAATAAATCAGTCCCATATCATGAAGCCTATGTAGCTGAAGTGTGTTGGAAGAAGAGCTTTCAGAAGAAAAATCCTACCTTTCATATTCTGCAGTATAAACGTCCTGTGGAGAGACAGGACATTTTATAGGCCTGCCAATTCCTTATCTTTTTCAAATGTTAAATTAATATTTAAAGCTATTTAAGTTGACTTAACCAGTAGAATATGAAAGATCAGACAAATCAGTTGCAAGAAAAGAAGTATGAGGAAACCAGAACTCTTTGACAAAGTATTCCTTGGAGTAAACATGCTGAATGAAGCCAGTGAGTAAATGATAAGGGCCTTAGGACTGTGGATGTAAGAAAGTAATTTATCAAGAGTACATGAACTCTCCAGTGACCATAAAGCTAGAAGAATCCAAAGTATGGGAGAAGGCCCTACAAAATTATTTCAAATGCACAGAAAGTTTTGTTTGTCTTTTTTTAAAAAAAGAAATGCAAAAATATCTTATATGTTGTAACATAGTCCATAAAATGGAAATCAAATTAAATATAAACAGTGATACTCAATAAAGTGTGATGTCATGTGATATACAGTCCCACCATATTTAACTTCACAAGAGGATAAGAATTACCTTCATCCTGCATGCCTCTTCCCCTATTATCTCTAAATTATTCACATCAGAGAGAGTAACATAAAATTCAAACAAGCAGCAGAGAATTCATGATACAATCTGTGATAAATCAGGAGTCTAATTTTTAACATGTTTAAAAGGCTGAGTTTTAAGAAGTATTTCTTTTTTTTTTTTCCCTAGCAGGTAAGTCTCAAAACTTTCACAGTCCCAATCAGTTCTGCATATCTTCAGTCTTGGTCATCTTTTAATCATAACTTTCCTGTAATTTAGCTTGAATGTATGAGTACTGTAGTCTCTGAAGATCAGGTTACCACCCTTCTGCTGTAGGGATTAAAGTTAATAGTGACCTTTGGAAACTAGGACTGTATGGGAATGCATCTGTGAAAAAGAGTCATTCGGTGATGAGTGGTGCCTGTCAGGTGTCTGTATTGGGCTAGTACTGTTAATATCTTAATAATGTGATGAAATGCACTCTCAGTGCGCAGATGACACCAAACTGAGTGGTTGCCATTGACATGAAAGAATACCAACCAGAAAGACCTGGCTAAGCTCAAGAAGTGTGCCCATGTGAATCTCATGAATCTCTAGTCCTTCACCTGTGTTGGGGCAGCCCTTTGTAAGCATAGAAGCTGGGCAATGAAGGGATTGAAAGCAGCACTGTGGTGAAAGTCATGGGGACACTGGTGGACGAAAAGCTGAACATGAGCCAGCAATGTGTACTTGGGGCCAGAAAGCCAGCTGTGTCTTGGGCTGCATCGAAAGAAGGGATTCTGTGCCTCTGCTTTGGTGACCTGAGCACAGAAAAGACATCTACCTGTTGAAAAGAGTCCAGAGGAGGGTCACAAAAATTGTAAGAGTGATGGAAAAACAGAGAACTGGCATGGTTTGGCCTGAAGAAGAAAAAGGCACTGGGGAGAGTTATTGTGACATTTCAGTACTTGAAAGGGCTTATAACAGAGACGGGGACAGGCTTTTTAATACAACCTGTTGTGACAGAACAAGTGGTAATTGGTAGATTTAGACTAGATGTATAGAAGACTTTTTCTTGTTTTGAAGTTGGTCAAACACTGGCACAGTTGCCCTATTCAAGGTCAGGTTGGGTAGAGCTCTAGGCAAGCTGGTCCAATTGAAGACGTCCTTACTCACTGCAGGGAGGTTGGAATAGGTGATCTTTGGACATCCTCTCTAACCCAGACTGTTCTGTGATTTTATAACTCTATGAATTATACATATTATATTTCTCTAATCAGTGCAGCTGTTAAATTTGATGTGCTCAGATAGTTCTTTGGGATTATTTTGTCTTTAGCTCTTCTCTTAAACATAACCTCTTTTCTTTCAGCCTTGGACAAACTTAGTACTCAGCACCTCTACCACCCAACTCAAGTGGAGATCGTGCAGTCCAATGTTGTGTTTGACATCAGCAGCCTGATGCTCTATGGTACTCAGGCTGTGCCGGTGAGACTGAAGATACTACTTGACCGACTCTTCAGTGTACTGAAGCAAGAGGAGGTGCTGCATATTCTACATGGTTTAGGCTGGACACTTCGTGACTATGTGCGAGGCTACATCCTTCAGGTAGGCAATAAAGCAGATAAACTTTTCATAATGTTGATGTTAATGTTTCATGTTAATTCAGTTAATTGATTTCTTTTTGTGCAGATGTAATGACTATGCACCCAATTTAGAGTGGCATGTTGAAAAATGATGATGTTGGGAAAAAATCAGCCCCTACATTTTTCCTAACCTAAAAAATACAGGTTCCTTCACATGATAGTATTTATTTTTTACTTTCTTGTGCTTATTGTAGGAAATACTTTAAATACTGCAAATACTGAGGTTAGATAGCTGCAAGCCTGCTTTAGTCATCAAAGGCAACTGGTGAGTTTTCAAGGGCTACTGTTCGACTTACAAAACTAAGAGCCAAGACAGGAGCTCCTTCATCTTTTCTTTCTTTCTTTAGCAAGACATCTAGTAATGTATAGATAGAAATGGGAGTTATCATTGTAGTTGTGTTGGGAATATCCTTACGGTGTAATGTATAAATAGTAAAATCCTGTTTATAAGACAATTTGAAAAAGATAGGTTTAAATAAAGTGTAGTCTGGTTAAAAGAAGATAAACAAAAAAAAGCATTAAATAACAAAATGGATGGGCTTGGTTTAATACTATGTCCATGAAAACGTATGGTTGTGGATTTATCTATAGAATCTGTTGTTCAGTGTTTTACATTTCAGAAATGTATTTCTGACTGGGTTTATAATACTATGTACTTCTGAGTTCTCTTAATTGCTAGTGATCTTGTGGGAGCTCTGCATCATCTAGAAGTCATCTGGTTATTGAAGTGGACACATCTGAAAAAGACTAATTTCTGATTTATTTCTTTACTTTCCTAGGCAGTGATTGCATGCTTGGCACTGTACAGAAAATATGGGAATCTATATTCTGAGGAATTTTAATTGCTTCTCAATATTCTGTCCTTCATGTGAATGAAGTAAATTAGCCTTACCTTCTCACTCTGTGTTCTTAAATATTTTCATAAATGCTCCATATACAGATTTTCACAGAAAAGTATTCTGAGTTGTAGAACAGTCCTGGATAAATAATATAAAATTAATATTATTTTAATAATGACATCCTTTTATTTGGAAATACATATAGAGTGGATCTTTTTGATTGCATATACAATTGTATCAATTATATTGATTCTCTCAGGCATCTATTACATGAGAGATAAATTGTACATATATTCAAATACAATAGGTTCCATTTTTATCATTGCCACTCTAAAAGTCTTCTTACATGTAAGTATATATCCATTATATTTTACTGTAGATGTCTGCAGATGTTTGTATGATATGCATGATATATATGTATGAATATGTAGCTATAGCTATTATATAGGTATATATACATGTAATTTAGATAGGTACATGATAGATATCTGTGGAGATACAAATGCATATTGCATCATGCTTTAGCTTCCTGAATGCTACTAATCAAGAGCACTAAAGGGATACCATTTCTGAAGGAATGCATTTTAAAATAAAAGCATATGTTCTGTGATATAACACTACAAAATTGTTTACTAAATTCAAATAATAGTTAAGCATCATATATTACTAACATACAATGTATTTCAGTGCCCCTTACAGACAAGATTGACTGAAATCAGTAGGGTTTTTTGTTTTAAAGGTCACAGAATTGCATTGATTTTGTGTTAATTATCTGTTGGAATGGTCTTAATTTTATATGCAAGAATGGCTTGTAATGTAAAACTGTGTAGATGTTTATACAGGGTGAGATTGTGACCTATGCATCTGAGAGGTGTAAAGGCCTATAATACACCCCTAGGTCAGAGTTCACTGTATTGGGTAAAACTGTAGCCCTCAAGGCATGAATTTTGCCATTAAACACATTCAACAACAGCATATTGAATATTATGCCAGTTAAAAAAAGAACAATTGTCAGTGAAAGTTAAGGGCAGCTGTTACAGTCTTGCCACATATTGACTTGGTTAGTGGTTAAATGAAGACCTTGACTACATATGTAGTCATGCCAAGTCTGCCTATTAGTCTAGCTCCCTAATTTCAAAAAATCACAGACTGGTTGAGGTTGGCAGAGAGGCTATCTTGTCCTGCTCAAGCAGGACCACCTAAAGCTGATTGTCCAGGGCCGTATCTAAATAGCTTTTGAATAGCTCCAATTATGAAGTAATAATGTTTCTAAATAGCAAATTAAAAAGCAATGGATAGATTAAAATGCAATATTTATTGCTTCATTCAGTGGATGGATTAATGGAGCACAGGAAGTGGAAGCATGCAGAAGCTAGAGAAGATAATGTGTTACACCATCTCTCACATTTGGATATATGGTCACAACATTGTCAGTAATGGCTGAAAGGCATTAAGACCTGGCAAGCTTTCTCTGGACTCTGTGCAATAAATCTAGTTTCTGGTGAATAGATACGGATCTCTGAAATGTCAGTGAATGACAGTCTGGTCAGCAGCTTCATCAGTTTGCTCACAGGATTAATGTTTTAGGAGCTGTCATTTCATCTTTGCAAGTGTTTATCAAAAAACAACTTACTACATATGGAAACTTTCTGAACTTTATCTGATCCATGGGCATCCAAAGCAATGAAGTGTCTAGACTTATTTAGCCTATACCTATGGAGTTACTGCATTTGGTGTGGAGTTGTTAGTGGGTCTATAGTTTGTCTTCTGGGGAACATCCAACACAACTGTGTTTACAGAAGAGAAATTATTTTGTCAACAGCAGTAGTTGTTTGGGGTCAGATTCTGCCTTTGCTACTCAAAGAGACATGAGTGGCTCTATTGATTTGGGTGATATTACTTTTTCTGCAAAGAACAGCACAGCTGTTAAGTCTCCAGCCCTGCTTTCGTTCCAGCTGAGCTAAGTGAAGAGATACCTTTATTAGCTGTTCTCTGCTCCACTGATAAATATTTCACTCCACCCCTTTGCTAGCATAACTACATGTGTATTTGCTCTCTAACCAGGTTGTCATGAAACAAGCCGGTTACAGAAATCCTCATGGTAAACATATGCACGTTAATTCTATTCTGAAAGGACTAGAGAACAATTATGCCACTAACAGTGAACATCTGGGTATTCAGGCTTTACCTTGTTCTAGCTGCAGATGACAGGACATGTTACACCAATTTAGAGGCCATAATTAATTGCAAACAATGATTTTGTGTAACAGCACTTGAAAAAGTGTTTGATGATCACGTATCCATGTTCCCTTATATAAAGGGGGAAATAAATATTTACAGTACAAAAGCACAGGCACAGAGTAAAACATAGGCAGAATTGGGAAAAGGGGCTGGACCTGGGATTCCCATTCTTACCATTATTCCCTCAAAAACAGGTAGATTGTAGTCAGTAGCTCATAGGCAACATCTTGGTTGCCATGCTACTCTCAGCTATGAGAAACTGAAAACAATAATGTCCCCAATAAAAAATAAGTCTAAATCCAGCTGGAAAAGTATGGGTATTTTATTGGGCCAAAATATGGCTCTGAAAGGTTCTTGCACCAGGCAGTGCATGGGAAATCACTAATCGTAAATTAGATCTTTTCCACAGCAATGTCAAAGCTGAAAACTGATGACATCAAAAATATTATACGTAATTTTATGCTCTGGGAAGATTGGAAATGGAAGCATGATGGTTTTCATGCCCCTATGGTTTCACTGCCAGGACTGCAAGAAAAAAAAAAAAAAACCTCTGCAATTAATGATATTCTTTGCTACTGCTTCCCTGGGCTTGTGTTTTTCTTTGCCCATAGATCATAAGCACAGTCCATTCTTTACTAATTTAGTTAACTCTTCAGATGATGATCAAGATGGACTGTCATTTACTCTCCCATTGCTGTTTTGGTTATGTAGGGCTAAAACAATCATTGAGCAAGAACAGCTGTTTCAGTCACTGAAGTCATCTAAGATTCTCAGAAGGTATACATTGGTAGGGGTGAAAATGAGCCTTTTTTTTAAAGGCAGAGCCCCACTAACTAAACCAAACTCATACGGTGTTAATTAAATACTTCAGTTCTGAGATTTAAATACAAAAAGTTATATGCTTCATTGCATTGCATACTAATAAAACCATGTTTTATTTGACTGAAAATTTCTCAAAGTTTTGTAAAACGTAGTTGCTCTTTGTGCAATGGGTTGGTTTAATCTGCTGTCCTGGGTTACCACAACTAGATTGTTCACACATACCATTTTCACACACAGATTAGGTCAAAGGATTTGAAAAAAGACCAAGGAAAGAATTTAAGTATCTTTAATACTAGCCTTCTCGGTTTCTTTTCTGTATTTTTTCTTCTCTGAGTAATCCCTTAGCAACTCATTCCTTCTAGGCAGGTGAAATATCAACCATATGTAGAGATGGAAATTGCTTTTCTGCCTTTAAAATTAAATATTGCCCATCATTGGCTTGTCTGTGGACAATCTGAGAAAAGCATGGGTTCTGTTGCTATTTGACTGCTTTTAGAGACTTCATAGTCTTTGCTCTCCCATCTGCATTCATTTGACTTCTTTTAGGATGTTTGAACTTTCGTTTCTAAAGTTGGAGAGCTGTTTAATTAAACAGCTTGTCAAACAGCCTCCACTGCTTAAACGCGAAGAGTATTGTAAAGAAAACAAAGAAACAGCAGCTCCAAGGTTATTAGCTTTTTCAAGGCAAACAACTGCTGTCTGGGTATTGTACTGATGATATCATACATTCGGTTCAATGTAATTTGCTATCTATAGTCACAAGTCACGTGAAGTTTCTGTTAGGGTTTTGAGTTGTTGGTTGTTTGTTTGTTTGGTTTGTTTTCCAGGTGCCATCAATTTATTTACTGTTTTTTTTTCTTTCATAACAAGAACACCTTTAAAGTGGTGGTATGCTATATTGTTCACAATAAAGAAAATTAAGAGAGGTAGGCAATCGAATTATGATATAAACAGAAAAAAAGTTTAGCCTTGCAGCCTAGAAAAAGATTTGTGATAATAATTCACCTTTAATATGTGTGTAGCTGTTGTACATTTATTTAATTGATACTGCTTCTCATTCCTGATTGGTCTGTTTGCTAGTCTGTTAATTAATACTTTGCACTTGTTTAGCAGTGATCACTGAAGAATTTCCTTGCATTTTAAGAGCCAGTCTCTTACTCAGTCTTTGCATGTCTGTATAAGTACTATGTCCTTTTTATGTATAGCAGAACTGACACAGATAAAGGTTAAGAAATATATCTTTTAAAAATGTAGCAAAGTCAACTGAAGTACAAAGTTTTTTGCATGCAAGCACATAATTCCCATAATAACTGCCACCCACACTTCCTTGATAATTAATAGACAGTTATCCTTTTACAGTTTTATTTACTTTTTCTCAGCTTTGTTAAATACACTCTATCTTGTGTTTTCTTTCCCCATTGTAATTATTGTTAATAGTCACATGTCACTGATGTAACTGTGGCACTCAGAGCAACCAAGCTCAAAGCTGCATAACATTTATCCAGATTTCTATGTTCCTGGTATAGGATCATAGTATATTTAAATATGCCTTTCCTATTTCTCTGTGACTGTCTGTTCCTTCCTCCTTCTCTTTCTGCTCAAATTTAACCCTGTTGTCATTGCCTGACATTCCACCCCTGTGGTTTTTATCTGGCTTATCAGCCTAACCTCGGTTTCACTGCCTTTCTTCTGATTTTGCCTCTTCAGCACAAAGAGATTAATAGGATCTGTTAGATGATGTGTCCATCTCAGTTCTCCCCTCCTCCCACAGCATCACTGAACGCTAATATTTGCAACTGTGATCATCTGGAAGAGTTTCTGTTCTCCCATGTGAGTCAGTTTAGCATGACTTTCATACACTTCTGTGGAACAGAGTCTTTGCTATGCCACTTGCTTTTTTTGATTTCAACTAAAACTAGCTTAACTGTATAAAATAGCAATGACTATCCTGTCTCTACACAGTGGGTGCAAAAGCTAAGATAAACCTTCAGGGACTGAAGATGAAGATAGAAAAGAGAGCACAACTGCTGAGCCAGAAGGAAGCCACTGTTGTGCATTTAAGCAAAGGAGTGCCACTTATTCAATAGCGTGACTTTCAGATATTCTCTGCACTATCTTGCCTTACATCTCCCTAATGTTTTTGGTGCTGTACCTCTGAAGGTAACACTGCCAATCACACTAGTGCCGCAAGACTCTATCATCACCATTACTACTTGAACCAGGAAAGAATAAAAATTATGTTCATAGTTTGATAGCACTTCTGAATGCCACCAGGACAAGTTACATGACAGCAGATGTCTCAGTAACATGCAAAGATCATTCGGATCTCCAGAATATGTGCAGCGGGAGAGCTGTACTATTGCTGCTCTGTGTCTTGCATCTTGCACGGATAATGAAGCAGAGGGCTGTATAACCCCTGATGATCAACAGCAGTATACATGATGCTAGTTCTTAATGACTACTGTGAAATAGTCAGCCTCTATAACCATAGTGTTGCACATGGTTCAGAATTGCAAAGATGGCCTTTTTAATGGAAAACACTTTGCACTGCCAAAGACAAAAATGCAAAAAATAAGAGAATTTTTCATAGCTGTGATTCTCCTACCCAAACCCTGTACTGCTTGTAGTACTGCGGGTGAGAAGTTGTGATGCCGCTGACTAACACAGTTTCACACAGCTAGGCACAGCTACTGGGATTCTGAGCAGGGACTGTCAGGCATATGCTAGGACTATGTATACTTGCTTTTTAAAAAAACCTCTTCACCTGCCAAGGCTTGAGATCATGGTCCTGTGTTTATCTTACGATAGTTGATGCAATCACAAACACCTAAATCAGAGCCGGGGGTGAAGGAGGTGAGAGTAATAGTTCACTCCCTGTGCTGTTTGAGGTGTGAGTGATGCCATCAAACCATGCAGGAGCCCTGAACTTGGGTCTTGGCATGTTAGCCTAGGAGGAAACTATTTCCAGCTTTCTTGTTTCAGAATGTGTTTGATATTCTATTAACCATTTGTGATCACAGAAGTTTTTCTGTGAAGTATGTATAAATGCCTGTGTCTCTATGCACACATTTAAACAATCTAAACATTTATATTTATAGAGTCACATATTTATAGTCTGTGTAGACAGAAGTCTCCATTTTTGAAACTGATTCTCTGTGGTTGTGGAGAAGGGAAAAAAGGTCTTTCCTTGTAGCTGGAAAGTCACTTTTCTTGCCAACAGTGCCATGTTGAATCCTTTACCAGAACATGCCCTGCATTATGTCAAAGAAATTGGGCCGCTTAGTTGAGGACAGGATCTTGGGGTTACCGTCCATCTCAATTTTCTTGTAACAAATGCAGTAACCTACTGTAGAATAAACAAAAGGGTGTAAAGCTATTGATCAAAGAGAAATATGTATGTGCATGTGGAGGGGAGCAAGTTGTGCCAAGAATCCAAGGAATTAACATCATTCTTCTCACAAAATATAGCTCAGAGATTACAACTTCTGCTTTTTATAGACTCCTCTCTTTGCAGAGGACCTCAGGTTGAATTAAAATCACAGGGCTGGAGGTGATAATGTGCTATTAAACGTTCAGCTACACATCAATAGAGGTTAATTCAATTAGAGAGCATGGAGTCCAGACCAGTCTAATGGACTTAAGATTTCTCCCAGCTTGGACAACTCTTACTCCGAGTTTAGGGGTAGTTTTGCTTGTCTGTGTGTCAGCTCTGGCTTCAGGCACTTGGGAAATTTGGGCCCACAGATGCTTAGGAATCAGGAAGGGCTACAGAAAATCAAACTTGCCATCTGTCCAGCATCAGTTGATTTACTGCCTTTTTTTTTTCCAAGGGATCTGAAAGGCACTTATTTCCCTTGCAGCACTGCTCTTTCAATGAGGTGCTAGTGCCTGTCCTGACCAATAACAAAGAAGAACAGTGCAGTGTGAGTAACTCTTATTAGGAGGGGTAAATGTCATTAGCACTTACTGTTGCCTTCCAGGCAGTAAAAGCATACTGTTGAATGTAGACAGACAACCCTCTCTTACTTATCAAGGTACATTTTGAATCTAATGAAGATGAACTCTTATATTTTAATTGAGAAATTTACTTTTATTTCCTGTGCTGAAATATCTTCTGTGATGTAGTTGTCATTTTGCACCATGTCCTAGAATTTTGAATACTTTACTTGAAGCCAGGAAACGTGTATTATTCTACTGGCTCTAATATATTAACTTGCTGCACAAGTCCTTTGTGCTTCAGCTTGATGTTTCTCTTCCCCCATGGCTTTTACAGAATGTTCTAATCATTCCAATTAATACTTGCATGTTGTTAATTAATGTTTATGAAGTGCTTTGAGATCCTCTAATGAAATAGAATGTGTAATTATAATTGTTCTTTAAACAAATTCTGAATCATCACCACCACTGGAACAGTAGTTTCAAGTTTTTTTAAAATTTTATATTTTTAATAATCTTCATAGCGAATGGAAGAGGAAGAATTTGCTTCATTCGTACTGTTATAGTAGGGGGAAGTATATCCGTTTGTGTTCAGTCTTGCTGGATTCTTCATGATTAATCTTGTCAGAATTGCACCTCTAAGTCCTATATTCCATTGATGTAAAGAGTGGGGAGACGTAACGTTACAATCATTTTACAGAGAAGGTTAAGACTGCTTGTTGGGTTTTTGTGTGTTTACTTGACATGATGATCTTAAGATGCATCTTGAACGAGTAAGCTTCCCACAGTGCTGACTTTTATATATTCTTAGAGCCTGATATGTGATCTCTTATGAAATGAGCAGCCCTGTAACCCTATTTATGTTTCAATTTGCAAATTTTGTTATTGTGTTAGAGTGCAGCAGAGTTCAATATAGTATTAATACATTATTACTTGGCAAGTTGTTCATTCTAGTAGTTGGAAGAGTATCTGTTCAGCTAGAATGGTTAGCTCTCTCACAGTGTCAATACAACATGACAACATTGTGACCTCAGTAATTTAACCCTTATGGGTTTTGCCACAGTTGCAGAATTAATGAAAGAATACATGTTTTTTCCAAGTGGATCATTCAGTTCTTTTTATTATTTGGTTCAGTTTCTTTTTTTGAGGGGAATACTAACCTGCAGGATCAAATAGATGAGTGAAAAAATAACACATTACAATGGGACTGCTTATTATGTCAATGTTTGGAGCAGGATGAAAAATGTCAGTACACTAGAACGTTCTATGGATTTTCATGCACTTTCAAGAATTTAAATGCCAAATCAAGTCTGAGGTGCTTCAGAAGTACTTCAAAATGAAAATTTGAAATGAATGTATACATGCACTTCATGCCTGAATAATAGCTTCCGTAACACAGTATGAATTTCTAGTACTAGTCACACCAGACAATAAATGTGTATCTGTAAGGCTTTTCCCCATGGCCCGTCTGCTTTACATTGCAGTACGCTGTAAGTCTCTCTCTGAGGTACTCACTGGCACTTCAGCAGAGTGTTTACTCTCAGTTCATACATGATAATTGTACTACAGTGTCAGCATCTACTGCACAATACAAAATGCCTTTTTTTTGTTTTTTTTTTTTTAATCTACCTATTCAAAGAAACAGGATTTGTATGTCAGTGCTTTGTATAACTATTGTCAGCTTAGTTCAAGAGATGGGAAGGATGGTGCTGCAAATGTATGAAGTCTCTATTTGCTTTGTGTATGTGACCAGGTAGTGATATGTTCTGTACTGAAGAAAAAGCCACATTCATCCCCTTTGAGACACCACAGAATCTATACTAGAGAGAGAGGTGAAAGGTTATAAAAATGCAAACCGAAACAGTTCTCAGCTTATTGGACACTAGAGACATTAAGCCATAGAGAGACAAACTTAATTTCATAGACTCATAGAATCATCAAGGATCAGAAGGGACCTTGAAAGATCATCTAGTCCAATCCCCCTGCCACAGCAGGACACCCCGAGCAGGTCCAGGTAGGTTTAAAACATCTCCAGAGAAGAAGACCAGAAACCACTCAGGCAGCTCATACAGCTCCCCATCTCCCTCCCTGGGAAGTTATAGAAACAATCAGGGTTGGAAGGGACCACAGAATCATCCAGTTCCACCCCCCTGCCATGGGCAGGGACATCCTACCCTGGATCAGGCTGCCCAGAACTTCATCCAGCCCGGCCTTAAACACCTCCAGGGATGGGGCCCCAACCACCTCTCTGGGCAACCCATTCCAGGCTCTCACCACTTTCATGGTGAAGAACTTCCTTCTCACATCAAGCCTGTATCTCCCCATCTCCAGCTCTGCTCCATTCCACTAGTCCTATCACTACCTGAGATCCTAAAAAGCCCCTCCCTGGCTGTTTTATAGCCCCCTGCAGATACTGGAAGGCCACAATAAGGTCACCTCGGAACCTTCACTTCTCCAGCCTGAACAGCCCCAACTCTCTCAGTCTGGCCTCATAGGAGAGGTGCTCCAGCCCTCTGATCATCCTCGTGGCCCTGCTCTGTACTCACTCCAGCATGTCCACATCCTTCCTGTAATAAGGTCTCCAGAACTGGACACAGTACTCCAGGGGAGTTCTCACTAGAATGCAGTAGAGTGGGAGAATCACCTCCCTCTACTTGCTGGCCACTCTTCTCCTGATGCAGCCCAGGATCCGGTTTGCTTTCTGGGCCACAAGTGCAAACTCCTACCCAGAGGACTGCCCACATGCTGAAAGTGGGCCCTGATTCAACAAAGTGCATAAGCACCTACCCAACTTTAAACAATAAATGCCCTTCACTCCGACAGGGTTCTCATCACATGTTTACTGTTCAATATATCATTTGTATACTTTTCTGTATTAAGAATCTTGGTCAGCTGAGGTCACATTTCCTCTAAGCTTTGCCCTTTAGCTGAAAACATAGTTGAGGACTGTATGACAATGTGCATTTCAACTAACATTATCGGTTTTTTTCAATTAAACATTATCGGTTTCCAAAGATTCTTTCTTTATTGTTAATTGTTTCCACTGAGATAGACTTCACCTCTCCCTGCGTTGACATTTATTACCTGTCTCAGAAACAGGCCATAAGGCATTGATCATATGTGGCAGATTTTGCACATGGAATTCACTAACGAAGCAAGTTCTTATTATGAGGTCTCTAAGTCAGTTTTGTCCTGCCTTGAAGACGAGGGCCTCACCAAATGGAGGTCTTAGCTGCTGCATGCCCAATTTCTTTCCCCTCTAGCCAACTGTCTACCTACCCATATTAAGCACAGCTCTTTGGTTCTGGCTATGTAGACAGACAAGATTTTGCCCAGTGTGCTGAGCTGATTGTATGTACAAATTAAGAATGAGCTCCCTTTGAAATATGTGGACCTCATTTACCAAACAACCTTTGTGAGAGAGGAGGAGATTTGCAAAGGTGGTTGAAGCACTTGTTAATACATGACCAACTGAGGTAACATGAAGAACACAACAACCTTTCCAACAGACATTAGCATGTTCAGAAAACAGCCTTCTTTCCTAGATTTCTTTGATTGCTATTGGCAGCTTTTTCCTTTGTGTTACTCAAGATTTTGTAAGGAATCCATGAAAAACATATAATACTGCATTTTGTTCGGAGGAAGACAGGAGACTTCTTCTTTAGTGGACTGATTAGGTGTGTTGAGTTGTAAAGAATACCATGTTGAACATGCATTATGTGTAGTCTGCATGTTATTACTTCTGACCTGGTTAGAATGGTAAATAAAGTTAGTGGCTATAAAGCACACACACTTATGGTTTGCACCATGTGTTTTATAATATTTTTGTAGCTTTGTTTGTTTTGGCTAAAAGGTAGCCAAGAGATAGGTCTTTGAAGTTACTCTTTTTACACAAACAGTTTTTCAAAAGTCAGTTACAGTTTTACTTTTTGAGTGTGGTAGCAGCAGGCACTGATCTTTCCATGCGAACTCACCTATCAAAATCTGTGTTTCCACATTCGTAGAACTGTTCCTGAAGACACAGAAATAGACACTTCTATTTCCATCTATGAAAATAGGAAAGAAAATTGTCATGTAGAGGCAGACACTTTATGTCTTTTAACAGTGCCTTACTTTACAAGCAGTGGAACCACATGTGCGATAATGTGCAACATTGTTTAACTCAGTTTCGAATGCAGATATCAAACCTGAACTCGTACTGTTCACTCTGTATTCCGTGGGGTTTTTGACAATTAAGTGTAGTGAATTAACTCTTCAAATTTGTTTATGAAGTTCACCTTATGTTTCCTCTGTCTCTGACCAAGCTCCTCTAGCATGTGTCTGTTTCAGGAGGAAAGAATTTAATAGTATCTAGATGATACTGCTGCGGATACAAAATTTTCAGAAGCCTACTAATGTCAAATCACACCTATATTCAGATCCCAAATCTCTTGTGCTTTAAAAAGGATGTTGTGACTGACTTTTTGATTATTCATACCCCAAAGTTAAGTTGTAGGAGGAGCAGTTTCCACAATGCATAGCATGTAATGAATGTGCTATAATGGCCAGTTGTTAAGATAGAATGTAACAGCCTTACTACTTACTATTGGCTATATATTCAAATATTGATTCACAGTGTGAGAAGTTCAGACACTGAGAAATCATGTAAGTTGTCCATGAGAACCAGAAAGAAATATGAGGGAAAATAATTAAATCTTATGAAAAGCAGAAAACAAGTTATAAGCAATATATACCAATATTACATCCATTCCCAACATACACACAAACATGGGCACACACACATTCAACAGTTTTTGCCTGTTAGTGATGTTCAACTTGGAATGCTTGAACTGAAAGATTTAGACTAAATTCTGCGAACAGTTACAGTGCTGAGTCAGTTTGTGCCCTTATATTTCAAATCCTCAGAAGCTTTTTGAAGTTTGAACCTTCTCTGGCTCACGCATCTCCCCCAGAGTATACAATGGCCCTTTGGCAAATAAATGAGAAGTGGCAGTAACTGTAGATATAAACAGTTTCTTCTATCCACTTTGGAGAAACCCAGCTGTTGTTGACTAGCTCTCTTTTTTCCTAACATTTTGAAATCTCTTTGAGACTGCATTTCAAGAAAACTGAATTGGAGCTTGAGAATTTAGTTTGGTACCTTTTTCTCCCATTCCTTTCTGTTAACACATTGTGTTGGACATCAAAAATGTCTCCTTCTGGGCAGATGTCTAGTTGCAGGGATTCCCAGACAGCTTTATGAAAGCCTTGAAGAGAAGGGAGCACCTGTTTATTGTCTTGGCACTTGGTTGATCTTGCAAGTATTTAACTGTTCTACTGTATTTAAATAAGCAAAAAAAGTGCCATCAGATTCTTTCTTAGTTATTCTCTTCTATGTAAACATTTACTGCAGAATTAGATCTTCGCAAAGGAATAGGAAAGATCTTAGAAACAGTTTGTTACAAGATGATGTTGACATTACAAAAACATTTCCAAAATCCTGATTTGGGGCTTGTTTGGGTTTTTCTTTACTTCTCTTAGTGCAGAGAATTGTAAAAAAAGAAATAGATTTGGAAGACTTTTTCCCCCCAGGTCACTTTAAATATACACTGCAGTATAAGCTTCATTCCTTTGGGAAAAGCTGGATAATTATATTACTGTAGGTACTGTAAGAGCATTATATTACAAGCTTAACAACATGGCTTTCAAACTTCAGAGGGGGCTGGAGGTAGAAAAAATAATCTCCACAATAGAAATGTATTTCTCATATCAAAAAACTTCTTCGAGAAACATTTCCTTTGCTTATTATAGTCTTCTCCCCATTTATTCTTGTCAGTACAGGATGCTTTCAGCATCTGTTCTCTTGCAAAAGCCCTCAGGAAAAATTAAAAAGCAGTTCTTGCAAATTCATCATTATTATTAAGAACCATAATTCACCTCATGGTTATCTCAGCCCTTCTGTACCTCTTATCTGCACTCTGTGATGACATTGCCTTCTTGAGCAAGGCATTGTTCCAGCCTTGTCTCATCTCTTCCACTTTAATTTGTACCGATGCATTGCAGTTTGGTGACAGGCAGTTGTTCGTGCTTGAATAACCCAAGATTTGAATTCTACAGTTTGTGGCATCCATGTAATGCTTAGCAGTGGGTACAGCTGTTAACTATTCACTTATAAATAATCTTTTTTCCCTTCTCAACCTGTCTCTCAGGTAGTGTACCTGTCACCATTAATAAGTCATTGGTAGCTCCCCAGTGATTTGGCCCATTACTTGTCATTCACAGTAGAACACTGCTCTGGACTGCTGTTGAAGCTCGCACAAGCTCCTTCAGCTATTCACTCACAGCTGCATGGTTTCATGTTCCTGACTTCTGGGAAGTTACCCTGATGTGCTCCACTGTTAGATGCCTCCATTATCCCCTTTCGTTGCTGAGTGAGTGACAACTCTTGCCTTTGGGAAGTACAAAGTTGTTTGCTCCAGACAGTGAGATGTTAAAACTTGTTTTAAGTCAGTTCTTACCCAGCCAGTGTTAGTGGACTGCACTAACAAGGTTAACTCTGGAGGTTGTTAGAATGTGTATATGTAGCGATTATGTGTGTGCATGTATTTAGTACTGAAAAGTTTGTCTTACTGTTTATATTTACTATGGTAGTAGCTCCAGAAACCAGGGCAAAAAAGACACCCAAGATTCTGTATTTGTTACCTACTTGGGCATGGGAAAGGGTAAGAAGAAGTGACATTGGTTGCTACCTTTCTGTAAAAGATTAATTTTTTACTCCATTACTTCGCATAAGGAAACAGTTGTCCCTTTGTTTTTGAGGGGAATATGCTTCTTTTCCTAATGAGCCCTGGTTGGGGAGTTTATTTTTACCTGGTCCTCTTGCTCAGTAGAAATGTATTGCAAGCATGGTGTGGTTTTTGTACAGGAAATCATTCAGGGTCAAGACTGTGAAGGTTTTCTGGGTGTACTTCCAATAAATCAGTGAAAATCTGAACTTTTATGCAGGCATGATGCTGTAGGAAAGGTAATGCAGGAATGCCTCGAGGAAGGCACTAGTGGAAGAAAGTGCCTGTGAGGAGTTTGCTTAGATGATGAGTGAATGGCAACTTCAAGTGGCAGACATCCCATACAAAAGGACCTGAAGGTGAAATTATAGAATGCTTTAGGCTGGAAGGGACCTAAAACACTTTTTCTCATATCTAGTCTAAATTTCCCCTTTCTTAATTTAAAATTATCACCCTTTTTCTTTTTACAACAGGCCTTGCTAAAAAGATTGCCCCCATCTTTCTTATAGAAAGTACTGAAAGGCTGCAATAAGGTGTTCCCAGAACCTTCTCTTAGGTCTGAACAAACTCAACTTTCCCTGTCCTCATAGCAGAGTTTTTATGTCTGTCATAATTTCTGTGGTCATCTTCTGGATCCGCTCTCTTGTACTTCTTGTGCTGAGGTCTCCAGAGCTGGATGCAGTAATCCAGGTGAGATCTCAGTACTGTGAGATCACAGATTACTGTGATTACTTCACAGTAATCACTGTAATGATAAGGCTGGAAAAGACCTTAAAGATCATCTGGTCCAAAGTAAAACCAACAAAATAAACCTCACACCTAGATCATGCCATTCAGCACTTCATCCAGACCAACTTTGAACACCTCCAGAGACGGCGACTCGATCACCTCTGTGGGCAGCCCGTTCCAAAACTGGATCACTGTCTCAGTGAAAAACGTTTTCCTAATGTCAAGTTTAAATCTCACCAGAGCAGAGTAAAGCAAGCTCCTGGCCAAGCTTCTTTTGAAGCAGCCCAGGATGTTACTGGGCTTTCTGGGCTGTTAGTGCACACTATCAGCTCAGTGATCCCTCCAAACTATTTGTAAAAATCTAAACCACTGATTGTATGGAGGCATATTGTTAGTAGATGAGCAGTACAGATTCCTCACAAGAATGTTATAGCATTTGTATGTAAGGCTTTTGAACTGGGCAACAAGTGGAGTAGTGATCTCCAGTGAAAAGATGACTAAATTAGTAGAAAGGGCTTGCCCAAAGTAACCCTTCAGGGAGATAAACCAGCAGTGCAACAATTGATCGCTAATACTGGGATCTTGTAATACTTGCTACCCTGCCAGATCGCTTGACCTTACTAGGTTAAGTGCTAGCCCCACTGATGTCATTAGGAGCAATTCCAGTGTTGGAGGTACATATTACTTCAAACTTTGAGGGTGCAATGCAGATGCTGTTTTGAGTACATGCTGACCCTGTATGGAATGGAAACTTCACTTTGTGTGAAGCAACTGGTAGGTTTCTTCCTTTTGGGCACCAGCGGTTGCTGTTCCAACGACATGGGGTTGCTGATTGGAAGTTCTTCTTATTGAAATAAAAGCTTCTTCCTCACAATTAATAATTAAGTGTTCCAGGGCTGTATTATATATTTATATGTACTTAAGAGCCCTTCTCTTAACATGTTCTCTCTCTCTCTCTCTCTCTCTCTCTCTCTCTCTCTCTCTCTCTCATTGCAGTTAAAATGTCATTCTGATAGCTGTTCACTTACTTAATTTCTCTCTGACAATTTGTGGTCCTCTCACCTAAACAAAAGGACATTGTATTGCAGAATGGATCATAAGATACTAACATGAGGTGGGGGTACTCTAGTTTTAATTATAATAAATGCAAATTCTGTATTTACTTGGCATAGTTCAATTCTGCACTTTAGACAGATTTTACCTTTCTGTAGACTAGTTAACCTGTGTGTTTTGTGGATCTTTTTAGGAATGTTTTTCTGCTCTAATTGTTTTTGGCAGGGAGACAATAAACTGTCCCAAAATTTATTACCAATGTATTTTGCTTATTGCTTTTCTCTCTGTCACACCTGTGTTTTTTCTTGCATGTTTGTTGGTTTTAGTAGTCATTCCTTGAATGTACACACACACACATTAACTCACCTTCTCTTCTATCTCTACAGCAGTTGCTCTCAAAAAGCACTCAGGCATCACTTCTCAGACAGTAATGCATGTTGCTGGTTTGCTTTGTTGCTCTCTTTGGTTTAAAAAACTCACTTTCTGCTGGAAAAACTGGGGTTAAAAAAAAGTTAGTGGTTTGGCACTTTCCAGCTGCTTCTCAGGAGAATATAAAGTGCCTGTGGAACAGGTCCAAACCAGTGGATGTTTAAGAAAAGGAGAAAAAAAAGCTAACTGAAGAGCAACATTCTTGTGTGACTTCGTTACCTTCTGTCATGTTAAAAAAAAATTGTTTTGCTTTACAGTTTTAAACACGCAAAAAAAGTTAGAAGCACCAAATGACCTCCAGGCCTGTTGGCTCTCCAGACTCAGTTTATCAAGTCTCCTCCGCCTTTTCCCTGTAAAAATCCAGAGTGAAGTGTGAAAAGCATCAGAAAGTCTCGTTTGTGCCAGTGCAGCCTTTTAGTTGCTTGCCAGCACCTTCATCTCTTCATATGTTTCTAGCTAAAGTCTAACATGGAACAAAAACCCGAGAGCAATAGAGACCAGATGCCGGTATTTCTTCTCTGTCACTTGGCTGCTGAGCAGATGGAATTTATATCAATCGGGCATGCTAGGAGGAAGAGGCCGTGGCAGCCAACATGTGGAACTGGGGCTGAGTGACATTTTTGCTAATGTTTTGTCCTTGTAGAACATTATGCTTCCTCTTTGCTTATGAGCTGTGGTTTTCCTGACTCAGACGAGGTTCCAAGCCCAGCTGGAATGGTTGTCTCCCCACCCCCCCACCCCCCCTTTTAAGGGAGTGCTGGGAGCAATGGAGGACTAGTGGGGCCCTACACAATGGAGCTCTTTATAAAAATACCTGACATCTGCATGCAATGCACCCAAATCATCTTAGCTGAATACAGAAATTCACTGGGCATTACCAGTCACTTTTCGTCTGGTTTTGTATGCTTGTTTGATTTATATAATGAGTGAATGCCTCTGGCAAAGCAGTACTTTGAGAATGTTATTGGACAGGAGCAAATTTCCAAGAGGTATTGTCATATATGGTCTCAGAAAGTATTTAAGGCAAATTAAAAAGAAAGAAAAAGAAAACAGGGGTTTTCTTTCTGTTTTCAAACACCTCTTCGGAAAAAGCAAAACCAAGCACTGAAAGGAAAACCTTGAGAGAACTTCATAAAGCAAACTACTTCAGTACCCACTCTGTGAGGCCATTCTGCAAGCAAAGAGTGTGTCCTGTAAAGTCATAGAATGAGCATAGGCAGGAAAGTTTTAGAAAGTGGTATCGAGACTACCTATGCGCACAAAGTAAGTTCCCAACAAGCTTGCCAAAATCAGCAAAGAAACAAAGCAATTGGAGGCAGCTCATTTCAAAAGTAGGTGAAAAAGAGAAAGCAAAGTTGTGGAAGGGAGTGCCACGGTAGCGTGGTTTCTGTTCTAGCTCTGAAACTGTTCCCCCTCCATGTAATGGCACTGTGATTAGTAAACAAAGAGGTTCTTGTGAGTCAGGAGCTGCACAAACCGGACTTCTGTACCAGAAATTTATGGTGTGCCCAAGTTAAATCGTTTATTTTATTTGTGCAATTAATTTTAATTCTTAGCTTTTTAAGCTTATACTTACATTATATAAAAGTAAAATGAATAAAATAGTTTGAGCACTTTAATTTGACAGAATTTGTTGTGCTTTTAAACAGGGGAGTGCTACAGGAAACATGAGTTTTTGGATCCCTGAAGACTCCTGTTTGACCTGCATGTCTCTTCCTAAACTCTCCAGCCAGACAGCCTCTTTTCATCTGAGAATGCCTTTGTAGCTTGTCAATTCCTCTTCTGATTCATCTGGAGGGGTCACTAGAGAGTTGATGTGAGGTGTTATCTCCTCTGTATGTTGTGAGAGAGCTGTCTGAATGCAGCTTTAAGCTGTTTTAGTAATGGAGGGCTGAGTGCATCCTCGGACTGCAGCCTTTTAAGCACTGTAAATCATTTCCTTCCCGGTTGAACTGCTAACTCGTCTTGGAGTTTTGCACAAGTCTGGTGTTTTACGTACTTGCCCTGCCAGTTCCATGGAAACCAAGGCATTTAGCAAACGTTGCCGTGGTGTTCATTTTTTGGTAAATATGAATTATAGTGGCTTCCCTTCATAAAGCAACACTCTGTATTTTATAACACAGCAGTAAAGCAACACATTAAGTGTTAAATGATAAGTGAGATGAGCCGAGCTTCAGTGCAACGCAATGCAACAGGTGGGGGCCACATGCATTTTAGGTGCAGTCATAGGATATCTTGCATGTCATCAGCTGTGTTACGTTTCATTCCAGTGTAAGCACAAATAGCACGTTCTAGAATCAAACCTTTTTTCTTTTTCTTCTCTTATCTGGCAGTGCCCTTTACTTGGTTGAACTGAGACCTTCAAGGACAAGTTTTTTTCAGGCTTCCTTGAAGTACACCCACTTGTGATCAGGGAAATATTTGGGGTTTTGGGGTTTTTTTTCTTTTTTTTCCATTATGACGGAACATGTAACCAGCAAAACACTTTTAAATCTGATCAGTAAAATGAGACTGGAGGAAATCCATTAAAGAATTCTCTTATGCTTCTCACTGGGGAGGATGCTTCTGTTAAGTAATGTTTCCACAATGTTTTTGTCACATTAAAATATGGGAAGCAAAGAAATTCCTCAGGGCAAAACCATTATTAAAATGATTTCTCATTGGTTTCATATTGTGATGTTTCCAAGTACTGTAAGAATAGGGAAACCGGAGGAATTATCATTGGTGACAGACTTCGCCAGTAATTAAGTTTGGAATTATTCATAAAGAAACTGCAGTAGGGGAGTAGATTGGATGGATGGCCCTGATTTTCTCCTGAAGAATGGGTTATGTGTCTTAAATCCTACCTCCTGAACTCTTGCATACGTGAAGTAAACAACTAACCTTGGTATATGCCATTACGGTAAAATCAGTATTTCTCCAAAAGACTCGAGGAAATACTTTTCTATTTAATCTTTAAATTTTGTTTTGTTTTGTTTTGAGTAAAGTTTTATTTTGTTTGAGTTTTGAGTCACAGTGATTGTGACAGTACATTAGCAACAGCTTTTGGGTACTGATTTTAATTCTAACTTGTTGAAGAGATTCATGCACATGGAAACAAAGCAAATCATGTCACTTTCTTTTATCCTTTTAAGTGTCACTAGGGCTGCAGATCTTGGCTGTTATTTGTGTTTTGCTTACATACTGCCTAAGAGAAAAGTTTCCATGTAGGGCTGTGTAAAATCACTGATGTTTCACAACCCACCCAAGCAGTCTGTCTCTCCTTTGCAGAGATACACACACGAGCGCATATGTACGTGCCAATGTGGACTGGTATGTGAACTTAATCTGACTCTTATCTGAATTCGCAAAATTTTGGGGTATTGCAGGGAAGACTGTCAGTACAAACAGCCTGTGAAACGTCACATAGGTTTGGAATACAGCTCCTGGATTTTCCAGCTCAAGAGTGAATTTCCACTCACTCTGAAGCTCTGTGTATTGCATACGTATGCATAGGTATGTCACTGTCCTGTTTTAGTTTTGTGAGGATTTCTCTGATCAGTCAGATCCACAGTAACAAATGGCGCATTTTAATACCAAACGTAATGTAACTGTGCAGTCTTCTTCAGTTTTCTTGTTAGGGGATGGCTGCTAGTGTCATTTCTGATTCTGTGAAAGCAAATAAATCTGTGGATTTCATGGAATCATGAAAAAAGACATTTTGGAAGAACATCCATAAAGACAGAATATATACACTTGAATACCCCAGAATGGCTGTTTCTGGTTGCTCCTGTGACAGCATGTAGAAAATGCTGAGTATTTTAATGTGCGAATTGGGACAAATTCTGAAGATACATTATTAGAGATTATTTTCAAAGGTAGTTCCAGGCTCATTTTTCTGTCACCAGAAAATAAGCACCTGCTTTGGTGTGTTTGGTGTACCATTTTCTTCATATAGCCTTGGAAAGAACTTTATTATTAATTTTTGCTTTTCTTTGCTGTGAATGATGAAAACAAAGTTGTACTATACATCATGGTAAGATTGTTCTGATCAGGCTCTTTAGCTGTTTTAGCATATGATGGCATAGCATAAGAGAGCAATAGCACAGACATGTCAGAGAACATAAGTAACAGTGGTCTCAGATTTTTCGCAAGTGGTGTATTTAGTACTTGTGTCTAGAAAGGAATCAAGGCAAGACAGTTTTGCCTTTCCATGAAATAATCAAAGCAGTACGTCAGTAAATAGGACATTTGGATATGTGATGACAAAATATGCAACACAAGGGAATATGCAAAAAAACCTCCACAATAAATTCTGTGCTTTTAGCACTGATTCACAATTCTCTTTATAACCTTGCTGGGTGAAAGAAAAACAAACCAAACCAAGCCCATGCCATAGAGTTGAATATTTTACAGAATTTTGTGGCAGAGAACTGGAAAATACAGAGGAGCTCTTGTGTTTACCAGGCCACCCCGAAAGGCAAGAGAGCATAAGGCACTTATAAACAGTGGCAGAGCGCAAGCGATGTTGTCTTTGAAAAGTTTTCATTTTTCCCTTGAATCAGCTACAGTCTCTTGCTTGAGGTCACCACAGTTTGCAATCCTTGGCAGAAGGCTTCTTCCATTTTTGGTAGTTGCATTCTGAATTTTTTGGAAGTGTTTGCTTCTCAAACTGCCATTATCTTCCAAACCTGTTTCATGTTATCATTGTCAGATGCTTCTTCCCTGAGTTTCTCAGAACAAAATGTTGTGTTTTCCTGGGATTGTGCTGTAGGGTTTTATTAAGCTTGGAATTGAGAGTCATATGGTTATGATTTGAGAATGTCAAGCCTGATTTTTTTTAAGCAGTACCTTTTTCTCTGGGCAGTGAACTCACTGCAGAAACATCAAAGGGAATGTGTGCTGCTGGATCAAGGTGATTTTTTTCTTTTTTCTCAACCACATCATTGCCAGCTGTGGTGTTTATGATTAGAGGCAGGCATTCCAGACACCTCTGAGTCCTTGCTAAGCGTCAGATCTTTAACGGGATCCATCCCAGCTGAGTGACACTAAACAGACAGCCAGGGGGAGTTGGTTGGGTTGAGCAACAGAGGAGAGGGTCTTTGGTACTCAGTGCACTCACCAGCCAAGCTTATAACAAACTCTGCTAATGCTAGGCTTTAGGCTGCCTAGAGGCCCTGCATTATGCCTTTCAGGACTGCTTTCATTAGCAGAGAGGATGACTAGAGCCCGGCAAATGCTGTCATTGATCGTCTCACAGTGAGTGCATGGATATGCAGCATTTAGGTCACAGCCTACTCAGCTTTGAAGCGGCTCCGTTTCACACTCCTGACAGCCACATACTGCCAACTTGCTGGAGCTGACACAATTCCCTCTCCAATCCAATCCTCTGTTCTGTGAAGCTAACTACACTGAATTCCCCATGGATGTTCCTTCCACGAGAAATATTAACACTTGTTTACCGGTCCTGTTGACATAAGAATTCTGCAAATAGCTGGTGCTTCTGATAACAGCACTCCAGTTCATGTTTTAGCCTCCTTTATTGCAGCCCACTTTTGAACAATATTTTGACTGTCGGTGCTAAACTGGTTTTCTGAACAGAAAAGAGTCTGCATCACCTTCATCAGAGTAGAACCCTAGATTTAATCCAGGGTTGCAGATTTTTTTTTACTTTTAACTGGGACTTTGTAGAGAGGTGGAAGTTTCAAATCCAACAATCAGCACAGGAGTCAGCTGGCCTGTGTTTGAGGTCATGGTGTGGAAGCATATACATAGCACCACAGATCCTATCCAGAGTAAAGATGATGTAAGAAAGGTGGTGGTTAGAGCAAAACCCCCCAAAAAATAATACTGTAAATTGGTCAAACTGTTTAAGAAAGTCACAACAATGCATTGTAATTAAATTGCTGAAACTTTTCTAGTGCTGCTGTAGCAGGCCTTAGGAATTCCCTTAAAAAGAACTTTTAAAATATGCTGGTCAGTAAACATTTGTTTTCAAGCATATGCTGATTTTACATTTTGTTGTCTGCTTTGGAGATCCAAATCAGTAAAGAGGAATTGAATTACTTTGTGGCATATAATAGTAAATACCACTCAATCCAGGCATCTCAGTGTAAGGATTTCTTCGTTTTGAGTCAGAATAAACAATAGTAGTTGTTCCAGAGAGAAGAGTTCCTGAAATCAATCAAGTTCCATTAATGTAAAGTCAGTACAAGATGAGAATCAAGCTGATTTGGCCACATGGTGAGGAAGGTAGGCTCTGAGCATGTATTTCTGTTCTAGTCTCACCTAATGGTAGTAAGTGAACCTTAAAAAAGTTGTGTGTGTTTCGATTAAGCAAAAAATGTTTCTTGCAGTGTCTGGAATTGAAGCTTTTCAACTTTATAATTTTTTTTTTAACCACAAATGAACACTTAAAAATTCACCTGGAAAAACAAAACAGAGATTTATCTTACTATTTATTCAGGATCCAAAAAGCTTGAAGTTCCCTTTGAAAATACCTTCAGGTGACTTCCATAATCTACACAAAAATTTACATCTTTTAAATTGTTGTTATTATGTCATTTGGTTTCACAATTGCCATGTTTTTGTTACATGTTTTCCACCTCCCAGCTGCACTGGAAACCTCAAGCCCCTTCTGAGAAGGGTCTGCAATGGTTTTTCTTTTTTTCACAGTTTATGATATGTATGGAGGATTGCTTGACTCATACTACTTAATGTGATTAGTTTTCATTAGGACACACCAGATTGTCAAAACTGAAGGAAAATGTTAGGGAAAGTATTCTATATTGGGACCAAGATATCCTCATCAAACCTTGGAAAGGACCTAAATACTCCTTGAAATGCCTCATAGCCAAAACTCCTTTTCCTTTTCAGAATTAAAGATCTTATTCTGCCTAGGAAGATTCATAGACTTGAACCAGTGTTACTCTTACCACCATGGCTTTCTACATTCTGAGGTGGCTCTTCCATAGTTTCGCCTCTAGTTTACCCTAGCGGTAGAAGTACTGGTTTACTTTTGGTATTTTCTCATTGAAATAGCTATCAGAGGGGTTCCAACACACTTAACAATACTTTTTTCCTTACCTGCTTAGAAGTAAGTAGATGTTTTTTACTTCCAGCTTGCAAGATGCTGAAAAAAATCTTGCAAGCTATCTTGGCTGGCTTGCCATGAGAGATAATTAATTGATTGAGATTGTTCAATGCAGAGCCACAAGGATGATTGGGGGTCTGGTTCAACTGCCTTATGAAGAAAGATTGAGAAAGTTGGGACTTTTTAGTTTGGACAATGAAGGCTATGAGGGTATTTAATTACTGTCTATAAATGCATGAGGGCTTGATGTCAAGGTGGAGGGGAATACTCTCTTTTCAATTGTGTCAGATAGGACAAGAGGTAATGGAGGCAAGCTTGAACACAGGAAGTTTCACCTCAAAATGAAGAAAAATATTTTTACAGTAAGGGTTATTAAACATTGGAAAAGGTTGCCAAGGGAGGTTGTGGAGCCCACTTCTCTTGAGAGGTTTAAGACCCATCCTGAAGAGTTTTTGTGTAGTTGTTTGAGACTTTTTTAGGCAGATATGCTTTTCAGTAATTTGTAACCTGCTTGGGCAGGAAGGTTGGACATGATGGCCTTTGAAGGCCCCTTCCAACAGTAATAAATTGTGTAAACTGTGTACAAGAGAGCATGTTGCAGCCCTTCCTATCCCACTTTAAAAGGTTCGATACAGCTTGCCTGACTGTGGAGATACACCATGATAGTTTTCCATGGGGGATGATCATGTAAGCATTTTCTCCTGTCAACAAAATGTGTCCTCCTTCCAGAATGGTATTTCTCTTATCCTGCAGCAGATGTATAAAATTAGCTTTTCAGTCATGATCTAGAGATGCCACATTTTCTGTATTGACTTGGGTGGGACTCTAACCCGCCAGGTTCTTTATGTTGTATTAAAAGAGAGGTATGCTACTGTCCCAGAAATGCCACTTGAGCCCAGAAAGCGCTCATTCGTCAGGAGTTATTTACCTGAATCACACAGAAAGGAATAGCCATAGCAGGAACAACCCCAAGTTACAACAAGAGGCTTACTTGTGCAGGATTAGCATCCTTTTAGTAGAGATACTGCCATTTTTAAAGGAAGCCACAGGAAATTATTTTCCTCATGATCTGTTTGTACAGCAGGTGTCTTCACAGCCACAATGTGGTTTTGTTCCATTTGAGCTTTGTCCCTATCCTGTCTCTGGCATCTTCTCTCCACTATGTTCTTTGTGTAAACCACACAGGTTTTCCAACTGAATTGACTGTTCCCACCACTACTTTACTTCTCCAGTATTATTTTCTCCTAGACCAAGATGTTAGTATGACTTGTGAACTCTGTGTTTGATAGGAATCTCTTTTCTTTCATGAAGCTGTCAGTTCCTCTTCCAGGCTGTTTTCAGAGAACTGCCTCTTAAATCCTGTCCACGTTAGGCTAGTGTGCTTCCAGTTCTGACTGAAGTGTCACAAAGTGCAGCTCTGGAGCTCTGTCATGTCACTGCAAAGCATATGCAAACAGGCATGAGGATACTTGAGCTAGTTTCCACAGGCACTAGAAGGAACATCCTACCAAACTTAATGTAAGATCTTCAAATGATAGTAAAGAAATAAGCTAACTATTGATACTGAACCATTCATTACTGCCTTGACAACTATTATTACTGGTTGGCCAGGGCAAGAAGCTCAGAGCAAACAAGCTTGAGGCAGGCAAAATGAAACATGTTTCTGACAGAAAGCTTTTAAGATCTCTAATGTGATCAGTTCCAGAATTGTAATTTCTATTATTTAGATCAGCAGAGGATCAGAGCAAGGTTTTTAATTTCACCATGTCATGATGAGTCTCTGAGAAGAGTTTAGTATAGGAGCTGTTGAAGAGTTTAGGAGAGCAGTGAACGCAGTGTAGTTAGAGGTACTGTAAGAAATTAAGTTGGATGTTCCTTACTGTGTATAAATAATAGGAATTTTAGTGTCTACACCATTGTTTTTTGGTACAAGACAGCCTAGCACGTGTAGCTGGTACTTACTGAGTTCATTGCCAGAGGTCTCAGTGACCTTGGCAGACTTATATGACTCAGAATTTCACATGGATGAACTGTTTCAGAACAATTTCTTCCAAAGTATGGGTCACAAATAGTCCTTGTGCTTAGTTTACATCACATGTGTGCTGCTCTTTTCTTGGCTTTCTCTCTTCAGCTTTTTTAAATTCTTTTTTCTTTTCTTGCGTCATTGTTGAAGACTGTTTTATCACAATCACTACAGCAAATGTCAAGTTATGGTTCCTTTCTGATCTCCATTAATTTTTCACTTACGAAAAGGAAGGAGAGTTTTTTCTCAGGTCTCTTTAGAGAGTGTTTCTCTCAATACCTTTTGCCTAGATCACAAGCCTTAGGGACTTCATGGTTAGCTTCTGTTCTTAATAGTTGGAATTATAAATTCACACAAGGTAACTTTTTGTCTTGCCATGTTTTAAGTGTGCTGCCATATATCTTAATCATCCTATGCTAGTCAAAGAAATCTCTTACGGTGATGTAAAACTAAATTGTTTAGTAAAACCTTACTATAACATCTGGCATCATGGACTGAAAGAAATTCACAGGCTTTGCCTACAATATCTTCCTACAGTTTGTATTGGACTATGAAAACCTGGTAAATCATCATGCCTAGCTTTGCCTTGCTGACTGCTGTATAGTATCCAATCTAAGTTAAGTATGTTGAAAAGAATGTTCCATTTTACAAAGAATGTGTATGTTCCTAATTCTTTCAACAAAACTGTATAAAACTGGAAAAATATCTCTGTTCCCTCAAAAGGAGTTTTACAAGTAGGCTTAATATTTTGCATTGACATGAAGAAATTCTGTATACAGACAGTTAAGTGGCTGACAGAAATCATCTGTAACAGGGAGGTGTAATTTTCAGATGGTTAAATTTTATAATGGAAGATTTGAACATTCACCAGATCAAATAAGTTTAGTTGGTTACAAAATTGATAAGTAGTTTTTAATGGTTTAAATATTAATGCTCATTAAAATAGTGTTTTAAAATGTGAAATGTTTATCTTTAAAATTCTATTAATAATAAACTCCTGAACATATTAGTGAGCTACAGACACCACTGCCTCTAAGGCCTGCACACTAGATTGCAATTCCTGCCCTGGCATGGTTTAATATTGAAAGGTCTTGACAGCCTACCACCAGCTTGTGGGAAATGAGAAGGAAGCACTTCTCATGTTTTCTTTTCACCACCTCTTTGGTGAAGTTATATTTAGGAAGCCAATATGACTAGAGTTGAGCTTGTTACATTCTTGGCCTTCCTATGAAGCCTTTAGAAAGTGGCGCCAATCCTCTCCCAGTGCCCAAAACACTTTCTAATGTGCTAGAGACATTAGAAGAGCAGATATTAGGCTTATCTGTAGTCTGATGCTGAGATGTTTAATAGCTTTTGTAGAGATTACTAGTTTCTATGACCATTTCTGGAGAAGTGCTCAATTTGCACAGATTGACTAGCATGGAAAGTTTTCTGAGATGCCTTGACATTTTCATACATAAACTGAGGTTGTACTTCGTGTGTGAACATACTTCAATTTTGGAACTAGGGTGCTGCAATTTGAGAACAAAGTCGTGTGGGGTTTTGTGTTACTGACCTTTGATGGCCTGAAATAGTGACATTTCTGGATCATAGCTTTGATGCTGTGTCATTGTTTATGTACTGTTACTCTCTGTCTTTTTTTTTTTCCTTTCAAATGCGGTCCATAAATTCCAATTAAGAATTGTTAAAGACATTTTTTTACCTTTTATAAAGGATAAGTCACAAATTGAGATGGGAAGTTAGGCTGGCAAAAGCCTTGACAAAGGCTGGTTCCAGAGAGTATGACTGTAACAGGACTGTGAAAAGCACATCTAACTACAAGAGTCAGCTGGCCAGAACGATACTTGAATTCTGTGAGCAGGAGCATGCTTGTTCATATATTGAATGCTAGGGGAGGCTTGAAAAGGAAATAACAAACAAACCTGCGTTTAGGATCTATTTGTAAAAGGGTTGCAGCAGTTCTCAGGGCTGTTTGCTATTGCGTTTTAACTATTAAATTAACTACTGAATGTGCTTTATGGAAAAACTGAAAGTCTCCTCAGTCTGCCTGAAAAACAAAGTCTCTCAGCGCTTGTGTACCACTGCATGACTAACACTAGAGTTGTTGTATTTGACATGATCTCTAAGTTTTGCAAGATAGTTATCTAAGATTTTTAAAGTCTACTTCTTTATTCTTGTTATGTAAACAAAGATCTGATCTGAAATGTTTTTGCTATCAGATGTTCTTTTAAAACTTCTAGAACTTTTGTTCTCGGTTTAATACAAAAAATTCATTACTGGTAGAAATACTTAAATGTTCCTAAATACATAAAATACATTTTCGGTGTGATTTCCTGGGGATAACAGAAAAATCCTAGAGAAGACATTTATTTTTAAAAGAGTCATATGAGGGTTTTTTTTCTTTTTTTGTTTTTTTTTTTTTTTTTCCCACATGCTTTTCCTCTTTTCTACGGTGCAGATTTTCATGATTCAAGGGTTAAAAAGTCAACTTAAGGTCTATAAATCAGAAGACAGTTTTACTTAGGGAGCTGGTTTTTGCCTCAATAGACTGCTGGTTCTGTCATTGGTGCCAGGCTCTGCCTTATCACAAAGCCATCATTTCTGCATAGTGGAATGCTCTTTGTTTGGATTATTTACTTCTACTATAAACAAAGATTAGAGTAGAAAATTACAGCTACGGGGCCCATGCACTGTCCAACCATTGCTGAAAAAATCACTGTTGTGTGTGTTGCATAAAGTAGCTTGCTTTTCAAAAGCACAATTGGCAATAGAACATTTGCTTTTTAATTCTGTCGTATTTCACACATGCTAAGAATGATGAAGGAATGGCTTAGAGTTTTACATCTGAAAAACTTTGTTTCTTGTATCTTGAATCCCATAGACAGCTATCAAATGGGAAAACCCATTTTTGTTGCATTACATTGTTAATGTTGTATGTATAGAAGGCAATCACTCAAAACTGGGATTTTCTATTTGAGTGAGATTCTGAACGACATTTGAGATTTCAATTTTATTTCAGCTAATTTGATAACAGATTGTAGGTAGCCTGTTTTGTATGGTGTTTCAGTGTTTCCTTTTCTGTTTGGAAATCAGCAAATGTTCAGACATGTTGATGTATATGACAGTAACAATTAATTCCAGTATTGCTTACTGTGGTAACACTTCGCAGTTTAAACAAGGCACTTATGGTTTTGTATTCGTAACATTAAGTGGCATAACATTTTATCTCCAGAGATAAATTGAGAGATTTCATCTCTTTTTGAGATGTAGCCCAAAAGCATGAGAATTTTCACCTTGATTTGACTGCAAATCATTTCTGGTAATTGTTGTGACTTTAATATTCAATCATGAGCTTGTTTCTGTGAAATATGACTTAAGCAGCAAAATCAGTGAGGATTCCCCTTCAGTTGTTCATAGCTTTGTTCTGAAGGAGTACACATTTTCTCGGTATTATGTTTAGAGGTACCATTCCTCAAACTTTGAGAAGTTTTGGTTTCCAAAGAAGCTTTTTCTAAACACAAGTAATTGCGCACAGATATGTTAATTAGAAACACGGTTGGGCTTGCATACCACCTTTACATTTAATGAGAGAAGTGTACAGAAAAACAAAAATGGCTTTTTAATTTGTAAGTTCGTTTTTGCTTCATAATTGAATCTTCTGGAATGTCTCTTTTGAGTCAGCTCAACTTGAGACTGTTGAATTAACTTTCTAGATAAAACTCCTGGAATTTAAGAAGCTTCTTTCTAAATATATTTCAATGGGTTATTGACACTTTAAAAACTATATGCCATATTGGTGTCACACAGATTAGCCAGTTCAATTTATTAATAATGACACTTAAAATATTTATGAAGGTAATATTGAGTTGGTGTATATATGTAGAGATACCCTTGAAAAGGCAAAATGAGAATCACAAATTCTAGTGATAATATATATATTATGTATATAACATGGTTCTATTCTGTACAAATTCTATATAGTACATTACATACAAATGTTACAAACTTGAACACGTGTAATTTCTATAAGGAAATATAAGGATTAATATAAGGATTTTGCTGTGTTCTGAAAAGATTCTTATATGAACATGTCTCAGGGAATTATGGCACCAGGCTTTCTGTCACCAGATGAGATTCATCTTTCCTGAAGGGAGAATAGAGTCTTCTACCAACTGCTTGCAAGGCTCATTGGTAGATCTTTAATACTAAATGTGAAGGAAGGGGGGTTGGGAGAGTGGGGGTGGGAGGAGAAAATTTCAAATAATATTAGGCTTCCCCATTGCAAGTTACAGGAAATTAGAAGGACGGGATGCTAGCAAGGACCTTTATCTTGTTCTGTGGGGTTTTGGGGACATTGCAGCACAGTGTAAAACTTACAGAGACAAGCAAAGGTCTTCTGAGGTAATAGGAACTAACAAAGAAACACTGAATTATCTAAAGGAATGTTCCTCTAAGATGATGGCATAGCCCAGCTGAAGTGCCTGTAGAAGTCCCTCTGCACTGCTATAAAGCTGCAACCTGCTTGCATTAGTGAAATTTGGTGGGACAAATCTCATGACTGTCTGTCAGTGGCTACAGGCTGGTCAGAAGGAAACATTACCTTCAACATCAAGAAATAGAGTGTGAAGAGCTGTCCTCAAGTAACAGCCATGAGCAGGTCCAAAGATTAGAGATCAGGGCAACAAAGGAATCTTGTGGCTACTGTCAGCTATAGGCTACCTGATCAAGGGGAGCCTTTTAATGGAACTTTCTTACTCTAGCTATAGGAGACTTTTTGCTGGTGAGCAATTCTTCTGCTGGGGAACTTTAGCCTACCTGACATCAGCTGCAAAAGTAGCATGGTGAGCAGTAGGCAATCCAAGAGACTCCTGAAAAGCATCAACTTTTTAAGCCAGGTGACAGACAGCCTTACTAGAGGGGTTGTGATACCAGTCCAAATGGTCACCAATGCAAGTGAGCTAATTAGGAACATCAAGATTTGGGAGCAGTCTGGGCTGCAGTGATGTTGCAATGGAGGAGTTCACAGTTCACAGGGCAATGATTTAGGCAAGATCAATTGGGACCATGGATTTTAGGAAAGTAAATTTCTGGCTCTTCATGGAGTTAATCAATAGGACCCCCTGGCAACAGCCCTCAGCAACAAGGAGCAAAACAGAGCTGACAGATTTTTAAGGATACTTCTCATACAAGTGCAAGAGTTCTTGATGCCCAAGTGTAATGAATCAGGCAAAGAAGACAAAAGGAAAGACTGGTTGAGTCAAGACCTGCTGGTCAGACTAAAGGGCAAGAAGGGAATGCACATGCAGTGGAAGCAGGGACAGGTATCCTGGGAAGGGTATAAAGATGCTGCCCAATTTTGTAGGGATGGGGTCAAGAAGGCTGAGGCACAGCTGGCACTGAACTTGGCAAGATACAAAGAAGAATAATAATAGCTTCTACAGATGAATCAGCCACCAAAGGAGGGTTAAAGAAAGCAAGCCCTCTCTAATGGGTAAGACCATAAAGCTGGGAACATCTTACTCAGCCTAGAGAAGAGAAAGTGCAAGGGAGACCTTATTGTGGCTTTTTAATATTTAAAAGGGCTTGTAAAAAAGACAGGGACAGTCTTTTTTCTTTATTTAGGACAACATCGATAAAGAACTTATTGGTTTGAGGTTACCAATGTTTAACCAACAGACTGGAAGTGGTTATACAGACAGGTGGGTAATTTCACCCAAATACTGTTTTTCTTTCGAGAAATAAAATATTTTTCATAGATGAAGATGCCTTTTTCTTTTTGCAATGACTTCTTCTTTCAGGAAAATGGTAAACATGGAACTAAGCAAAATATGCAAATTATTTTAGAGGCTCACATACACACAAGGTGCTGTTTCTGCCACCTCTTCCTACCCAACTACCCCTCCCATGCTGATGACTTAATGACTACTCTGTCTTGATATAAGAGAGCAAAATTACCGTTTTCAGGTTTTCTCTTTTTGTGTTTTCTGCTTACAGCTTCAAGTATACTACATCTGAAATCATAACAGGAATTTCTTACTTTGTTAGCTAGGATGCAAATGGCCTGCCTGGATACCAATGCAAGACCTTCTGTTCCCCAAGTTACAAGTTGTGTTTTAATCTAGAAAGAGCTTTCTGAAATTCTGAAATATAGAAATTGCCTGTCTTCTGGAAGGAATGAGAGAAAGTACCTCACAGTGTTCTACTTAAACTCGGATCATGATTACAAAAGCCTTGCTGCTTAGAAACTTAAAATTATACCCTTGAAGGATGTTAAGGCAACTGAGGAACTAAACATGATTGATTTTCAATAGCAGTGATGGACAGTCACAGGAAAGTCACATTGCTGACTTTAGATACCTAACGTAGGCACCTTCCTTTGTAGCTTTGACTGCCTGAAGTGAGAAGATGCAATGGAAATCACCTAAGCTAGGTGCCTCCAGTAACAGCCTGATTTCTCTAAGGTTCTTTTGGTTAATGATGATAAGTTTCTTCTTTTGTAGTTTTAATAAATTCCTTCCAGATTTCCCTAGGCAGTGTAAATGGATACTGGTGGAGATTTCAGAATGCTTGTGGGGTTTTTTTCGTACTGAGAAACAGAAAATATTCCTAAAAGAAAACTTTCTCAAAGTTTCTCCCACCTAATTTTCTGCTCCTACAAGTCTTGGACTGACAGGCTGGCATACTGTTGGTAATTTTAGATTTAATTTTATTTATTATCCACGTCTGTCTAGAAAAAAAACAAATTGGAAGGTTTTACTAATTCTTACATTATATTTAGAGATTAGAACAACAAAACAAAAAATACTGGTCTAACTCCTCCAAAGGTTGAAAGTTATCATGCTCTGAGGTATGATGGATTATTTTGGGTTATTTAGTTAACCTCACAGTGTTCTCAGCATTGTTGATAGTAGTAATAGTTACTTAGTGTCTATTCAAGTGTACTTCAATGAAAATGGACTTGAACTGTATTTGTTCTGGAAAAATTCTATTGTGGAGTGACTACATGGTAAGATTTACTCTTCAGACAATGCTACATGGCAATGCTGTTATTTCAAAACTGGAATGATTAAGAAATGCCTTTTAGGCCTACTCGTATTTCTCTCAGCTTTCAAGTTTGTTGTATTTCTGCTAAAAAGCAAATAGGAAACTTTTAATTCTTTGTTATACCTGTTTTTGATCAATATTTGTGGCTGTATCTTTTTTTTTGTTTAAATCCAGTTCAAACTTGCAGAACATGCTTAAAACACAGAAGGGGATAGTTGGTTGATGCAAAAACTGCATGTAACTTTGTAGAGAAAAATACACAGACGTATAAAAGAATTATATTATAGCTGAGCTGTACCAAGAATACCAGATGACAAAGGAAGCGAGACTTAAAATTAGTAAAATTTGTGAGTAAATATTTTAACCTGCAGTGAGTTAACAAAACAGCCAAGTGAATGAGTGAATATGAGCAATAAATGAATAATCAGAAAAATATATCAGAATAAACAATCTTGCACAGTGTCGAGCATTTATGTTGTTGTGTAAGAAAGGAAACAGTTTCACAGCAGATGCTGTGGTTTTCTCATATAGTTTAGAAAGTGGTCTGCATTCCGCTGAAGTTAACTTAGCCTGAGTCCTATCCCCCCCCCACCTCACCTTTAAAGCTTTTCCTCTCTCCACAATTGCCAGAAGAGCTTTAGAAGAGATATCAAATTTGGGGAAAGAGCTGGAGGATCAGGGCAGGTAACAAGGCGCTACCAGCATTGGAGACCATATGTCTATATATTTTTAGTTTCATCAATGTGGTTTAGGACCTTTTAGATGGTGTAATAGTTCCCATTGTCTTTAAGTCAGTTGAAATGGGTGTGTCCTTCAATACATAAAATTCCTGGTTTATCAGTTATGTAGAGTGAGAGGTGTATACACAAGTCTCAGTTTTGATCTCAATGAAAAGGAGACAAAGCCTGAGTAGTTTGGGAGTTTCAACCTCCCCTTCTCTCCACAACTAGAAGGATGGATGGTTCTGTGGCAAGGGATATAGAGAAGTGGATTTAATTTTTTTATGCCTAGGCTATACTATACCTACACTTATTATAATTATAGTGTAAACATTACACTTCCTTGTAGTATTACACCTCAGCCTTTTAGCTTACTGCTGAGGCATATGCAAGCAGCTACAGAAGACTTTTGGTGAAGTTGTTGCAATCCTCATTACAGGCCACCAGACAAAAAGGTGGTCTGTCAAAAATAAGGATATCAATATATACAATGTATTTTGTATCTGTGTGGTGGCCTTCAGACAAAGCTAGAAGTAGGAGTTCATCTAGAAAACAATAAATAAATAGAATATAGTAGCCTACCTGTCAAGAAAGAGAGAGAGTTATTCTTGAAAGTAGCTTGAAGTAATACTTGTGGTTGCATTTTTCAGGATAGGTCTCTGTAGAGGTTCAGTACTCTCTTTTGTCTTATTTGAATGGTATTTTATCAGTCAGGCAAAATAAAATTAAAATATAATACAGTTCTGCTAATGCAGATTAAAGATTTAATATGCTACTTTGTGTGAAAAATCTGATACCCACCATGCAGTGCTGTAATAAAACAGAAACAAATGAGCCAACTCGAATTTATGACTCTCCATGGGTTTTGGGTCTCTCATACATTTTTATAAAACATATATGAGAACTTCTGAATTGTTAAATTGTTTTGTTGTTTTTTCTTTTTTTTGAAATGAAATTGTGTTCCTATATGGCTCTAAAGTACGATTCTATTTATGGTTCTGTATGCCATGTGAAGTAACCATGAATATGCTATCTGCTGCACAACATTTAAAAACAAATAACTATTTTACGTAAGTGAACATATGGTAAGATAATGTGTTTGCTAACCAGCGAGTTGCTGATCTTGCAGGTTAAACATTCTATGTAAAAACAGGGAGATTTTTTTTAATCTAGTAACGTATTTTAAAAATATTGATTTGTATGAACACTAGTGAAGTCTTTGTGAAGATAGGCATCTCCAAATAGCTCCTGGTGTTCATAGAAGGGTAGACTGACTTACGAGTAATAAACATACAGCTCACTTGAGTAATAATAGTAATGATTTGCCTCTGGTTTCATGCATCAAACTGGAATTGTAGCATCATCTCCTCCCTTGAAATTGTTATGTTGTCCTTCATGTAAGGCTATTGCAGGTTTGGGGATTTTGCTGGGTTTTTAAGTGATCAAGTGTTCATTATTACACTTCTACTAAGTGTCTTTATCTCTGAGCCAGCAAAAATCATCTAAAGAGAGGTTTATTAAGGAGCAAATACCAACTCTGGCAATTTAAGCTTAGCACTTGGCATTCTTTGCCTTCCAACAGCATTGTAAATGCTGGTAGTTTATTTTTACTCCTAGGTTAGCTTTGCATCAGAACAAACATCCCTAAAATGCATTAGCCTTATAGCAAAGCAGTGGAAACCTATGAAGCAGGAAGCCTTACAAAGTCTTCGGGGAAAATCTTAAGTGCTTTTGGGAATGATTTATTTTCAAAAGGCTTAAGCAAAATCAGCTCCAGAAAAGATATGAATATTTCAGGCAAGGCACAGGGAAAAGTCATTGTGGCTTCAGCGTGGACTTTGCCTTCTACAAGTAATTTCACTACAACAACAGAACACACTTTTGTATTTTTACATATACTCTTTCACTATAGAGAACAGATTATCAAGGGTGTGACATATTTTATTAAATCTGTAAGATAAAGCATTAAAAACTACAAGTCAAGACAGTCTGTGAATACATTAGGCCACTGACTACATGAACCATGTATAATAAGTGTAACCATGGGGATTCTTGTACTTTTAGGTCAGAAATTTTACAGGAACAACAGATTCAGTTTCACAGACTAGAGGGAGTGCTGGTAGACATGGGTAGGAGTAATATTGCATTAGGGCTCCCAGCTGCAAGGTTATTTCAGCAGCACAACTGTTCCCAATGAAATAATAGCAGAAAGTGAGTGGATTCTGTTCTTAATTAGGAGTGATACGTGAAGACACCAGTATTGCATAAATGAAGAGACAATCACAAAATCACAGAATACACATGGTTGGAAAGGACCTCCTAGATCACCAAGTCCAACCATACCCACACCCACAAATACCTAAATACCTGACTGATTGAAAAACACAAACTAACCCCTTCCATGCCATCCACTATAGCCTGTCACGAAGCACCACATCTATACACTTCTTAAATACCTCCAGGGACCGTGACTCAGTCATCTCCCTGGGAAGGCTGTTCCAGCACCTTATCACTCTTTTAGTAAAGAATTTCTTCCTAATATCCAATCTAAATCTCCCCTGCCTCAATTTCAGACCATTTCCCCTGGTTCTGTCATTAGTCATCAAGGAGAAGAGGCCAACACCTGCCTCTCTACAACCTCCCTTCAGGTAGTTGTAAAGAGCAATGAGGTCCCCCCTCAGCCTTCTGTTCTGCTAACTAAATATGTTCAGCCCCTCAGCCTCTCCTCATATGACTTGTTCTGTAAACCCCTCATGAGCTTGGTGGATCTCCTCTGGACTTGCTTCAGCATCTCAGTGTCTTTCCTATATTGAGGGGCTCAGAACTGAACACCGTACTTGAGATAAGGCCTCACAAGGGCTGAGTGCAAGGGCGTGATAACTTCCCTTTGCCTGCTGACCATGCTGTTCCTGATACAGGCTCATCTTAAGCTGGCTATCAGCACTGCTGGGCAGCTTTCAAGCCACTCATCCCCAGCATTGCCTGGGGTTGTTGTGACTGGAATGCAGGACCCGGCAACTTGGCCCTGTTGTCCCTCATACAATTGGACTTGTCCAAGTCCCTCTGTAGAGCCTTCCTGCCCTCAGCCAGATCATCACTCCCACAAATTTTGTGTTGTCTGCAAACTGAGTGAGAGTGCTGTAAGTCCCCACTTGCAGGTCATCAGTGAAGATATTAAACAAGACTGGCCCCAAACCCGAGCCCTGAGGGACACTGCTTGTCAGCTAGATTTCACTCCACTAATCACAGCTCTTTGGGAATGGCCACACAGTTTTTAACCCAGAGAAGGGTACCTTTATCTCTACCATGATTTGCCAGTTTCTCCAGAAGGATGTTGTGGGAGACTGTATCAAAAGCCTTCCCAAAGCCCAAGTAGACAACATCAACAGCCTTCCCCTCATCCAAAAGGCAAGTTGCATGGTCACAGAAAGATATCAGGTTGATTAAGCAACATTGCCCTTTTATAAACCCTTGCTGGCTGGCCCTGATCTCTTGGCTGCCCTGCCAATCACTTTGAATGGTCACCCAAGATTATCCTCTCCATGGTCTTTCCTGGTACCAAAGTCAGGCTGACAGGCCTGTAGTTCCCCTTCTTATAGACAGGCATCACATCAACCACCCTATAATCATCTGGTACCTCCCCTGTTGACCAGGATTGTTGAAAAATGATAGACAGAGGCTTGGTTAGCTCCCCTGCCAGCTCCCTAAGTATTCTTGGGTGAATGCCATCCGGCCCCATAGACTTAGGAGTGTCTAGGTGCAGAAGCAGATCATTAACCACTTCTTCCTGGGTTATGGGGGATTTGTGCTGTTCATGATCCTTATCTTTAAGCTTTAAGCTCAGGAGGCTGAACATCCTAGGAACACAATCCTAGTTGGTGTGTCCATTAAAGGCAGAGGCAGCATTCACTATCTAAGTCTTGTCCTCATTGTTGATTGCAATCTTCCCTCTCACATCTAGAGATGAGAACTCAACCAATTTGTGGTCACTAAGCCTAAAATGACCTCTGACCAGCACATCTCCCACTAGTCCTTCTCTATTTGTGAACTGGAGGTCAATGACAAAAAGCATGTGTGTGCAGCATGTGACTGTAAGCACCATGTGAGTATAAGCATTTCTGCTCTGTGTGTCAAAATGAAGACTATTAATTTCTTTCCCCAGTTTTATATATAGGCTCTGTATCTATTTCACTTTTTTACCTTTCTTTTATTCTTCTGAAAGAGATCAGTTTAGCCTAGAAAGTAGAAAGCCTTTTTATGCTTAAACTTATGTTTCACAGGTAGCCTGCAACTCAACATAAGAATATTTGTGAATGGTTATTCAAATAAGTCCTTTAATAGTATTTTAAAAAATTCGTAAGTGGGAGCCTGAGCTTCACTGTCAGAAGTGATTTAGGTACTTTAGAGTTTAAAGCCATTTCATTATTAGAGGCCTTAAATTAAGGCCTTTTCAAAACTTTTGTAATACTCTTGAGATAGACATTTTTACTTCTTTTCTCCTAATTTGTAGCTCATGCTTCCATTAGAAGATGTTTAGGACATAAGTATCTTGGGTCTGCTGATTGTTTCTTTTGCTTTGTGATGATGATTCCCAAATCAACTGGCTATTGCTTTGTCTATGCAAGCAGAGCAGAAGGTTTTCTCTGGACCAAATGCAGTTTGCCCCTACAGCAGGGCTACCTGATGACCACAATCTATATTTTCGAAGAATTACATTAAAATTCACTTTTCAAGAAGGCCAGTTTGTAACTTACTCCTGTGTGGTTCTGCAGATTGTTATTACTCCCTAAAAAAAAAATCTGAAAATTGCTAGCTGGGGAGAACAACTAGCAAACATACATTGGTATATCCCTCTGAAAGATCCAGGTCCTTCTGTTACTATTCTCCATAAGCTGATACCGATATTTCCTGCTTAAGATTACAATGTGGAAGTCACTGTTTGAAGCAAAATTGTGAGAGATTACCTGAGATTAGTGTGTCTGGTTCTGATCTGTCAGATCAAGTGGCAATCAAGTATAATGTGTACATATTGAATAAGTACTATAAGTACTACTCGTGAATTGATAGATATAAGGATTTTACCATGAAGTGCAGAGGGCAGTATCTTCAAATAAAATCTGTCTATCACAAGAAAAGGTAAAGACACTCACATGTTAGCTGCAAATAGCCTTTCCTCCAAATCTTATATATAAATACCTCTGTGTGTGCACTTGTGCATATTTCTACACACAAGACAGTATATGTTTTCTTTCTGTAAAAATACAACTACCACTTTAGGAAATTTTGGAGTTGCAAATTATTGACATTTGTGGGAAGTATTTGATGGCTTGTCATATGAACCATTGTATGCATTTTGTGCAGGAGTTAAAAAGTTATAAGATTATGCAGGCACTAACCTGAATCAGCTGTACAGTTCATGATGGAATGAGGGCTACATGATCTGTGTTCTTTTGAAGTACAAATGGATGACAAATAGCAAAGATGTTTCTCACTGTTAGTGGACAAGTGAACAAAACTGTAAAATTCTGCAATACACATGGAGTTCTCAATTCTGAAAGTGAATATTAGTGTCTTCTCCCTCAAATAATTGTATGTAGATTCAATTGGATGTCTTGTGAATAATTTCATCTCTATGACCACAATCTTTCAACAGTACAAATGTAAAAAAACGAAGTTCTACTCCTTAATTTTTTCGTAAGAAATTTTATTTCATCTGTGTCTTTCTTTAGGTATTTGTTGATAGAAACAAATGACTTCTAAATTACTTTTCAGTTTTTTGGCTAAATTAACTTTTTAAGGGTTTGATTTCTTGAAAGGAACTTTAAAAAGAAAAAAGGAAATATGCTTCTAATTGCAAAGAGTCATAACTGGTGTTTACCCTTCAGTAGATCAAGTAAGAATGTACAATACAGTTTTACTAGGTAGATAATTCCTTGTTGTTTCCTTCAGCTACCCTGGTAGCGTTATAATCTGAGCATACATAGTCTGCATTGTCTTACAGTAAAAGTTATTTGTCTGATAAAAGTTAGAGGGCCAGAAAATATCCTCTGTGTATTTTATCAAGTTGCAGATGCTGTCCCTTCCAACCTGAGCAAAGGCTGGCAAAAATATCGAGACTCCTTTATCAAAATTTACAGTCAAGCAAGCTTTACCATCCTATTTCTGTTGCAGCCAATGCATTGATCACTATAAGCCTCATACATTTTATACCACAGACCTGGTAAAAGTAAGATTAAGTTTATGTAGACTTTCTCGGAAAGTACACATTTTCTTTACCAGCAATCAGCTGGGTCTCAGAGTTTATATAATCTCTGCTTTGTTGCTCATTAGAAATTAAATGTCTTTCAAAGCTATTTGCTCTGGAGAGTTTACTTAATGTGATTGTCTTGCGAATCTACTGTGTTTTCAGAGTTAATAACTCAAAACATTTGGATATTAATTCTATCATCACAGAGATAACTGACTCTTTTCAGTATGATATGTTAGAAATATGACAGTCCAGTTGAATGACATTCGTGCCAGTCACAAATGAAACAAGTTTCCTAGGTTATAATTTCATTAATAGGAAGAAATATCTGAAAGTGAAACTGAGCTTTTCAGTGGTAAATGTTTGTCTTCTCTGGTTATCTTCAAATTACTCAACAGAAACAGTAGTTTAAAGACTCCAGACCAGACAACCACGATGTCTGGGGACTTAAAACATCTGTTTTTGACACAGGCAGCTAGAGGACTTTGAAACCCTTCTGGTTATGTAGGAGAATGGTTACCCAAGGAAATCTTTTGCAACTTTGTGAATCCAAAGTTCAATACATGAACAGTACTACAATACATGATACAGGAAACCCAAAGTACTCTGGAATAATATTAATTATTTGCCAATGGCTGTAGTGACTTAATGACAACAACTGTAGACCAAGATATTCCTCTAAATTGTATCTGATAATTTTTGGTATAATTCATTCTTCTACAAAATAAATGCAGTTTAAAATACATGTAGTATGCAAAATGATACCACACAGTGTACAGATATAGTCATTCATTCCTCCCAAACATATTTTGGTCCCTTATGGGCAACATCTTTAGCCCCACTGTATTTTCTGCAATGCAAATGGTGTCTTTAAATAAATTTAAAAGAAAATAATAAAAAAAACTTTAAAAGGAGGCATATTGTACATGCCAGATAGCTCTGTTTTTTAGCACATGATTATTTTATTGGGGTGTACATTAATTAATCCTGAAATATGATCCTGTGTGACATTCAAAGTTGTGTTGAGTAGCACGGAGTTTAAATATTTTAGTTTTACAATTCTGTTATGCTGGCAGCGAACAATAGCGTCTCAGTGAAGTCAGCATATGAACACTGCTTGTGATGACATCTGGAAGGCTTGTTTTATCTATAAGCACAGTTGTAGACAAATGAAAGCAGACAGATGTAAGGCTGGTGTGGCATCTTCGCCTCCAGCATTCTCTGGCAGTACATTTTCCAGTGTGTCAAAACCAGGGAGCCTTTTTCTGGAATAAAAACATTCTGTCACATCTGTACACCAACTACCGTGCTGTCTTCTCTGAGCTCTGAGGTGTAAAATGGCAGATACTGTTCAAATTTTAATGCAAAGCCAAATTTCAAAATGCTGAGAACTACCTGAGTGTTTGGAGTGTAAGTCACCAAGGGACAATAAAAAGCACAAATTATGAGCTTACTTTGCGAGTCTTATTAATGCTGCCTGGTAGGAAGATGGCATTGGTGTTTATGACAAGAATATTTCTAGAAGTACGTTTCATACTGATATTTCATTTAAGTAATAAACACATTTGAGTGAGGATGACAAAAAAACCCAGTTCTGTCTGTGTTGCAAGGTCTATGACTGCCTCATCCATTAAAAAATGTAGCCTGGATCTTAGCACAAGTCCTGCTCTTTATGTGAAGTTATACCCTTAACAGTCCTGATGCTTTTCTGCGTGGATTAATTTTCTGAAGAGAAAAATATTATGTGTTTGCAGGAGATAAGGAAGAAGGAAAGTGTAGGCATTATTGTGTGTGGTGTGAGAGTCTGTTTGTTTTCTTGGGGGTTTTTTGTTTAATGAAATGCTTTGCTGTAGTTTTCACTAGGGATCTTAGCTGGTATAAGCAGTAAAACGCACTACACCTGCTATGGTGCATGAAATTTGGGCACAAGTCTCTGGAGGTTCATGGATGAAGTACTCCATCCAGTATACGTGTCACCTAAGCTTTTTCTTATTACGTCAGTGTGTATTTTTTAAGGATCTGGAAAGTCTGGATAGAATCTAGCCTTTGCTAGAAATGGCTCATGTATTGTACCCTAAGCTAAGCAAAAAAAAAAAAAAGGTAATTATGTTGAGCATTGGTAGATTTAAGTAGCATTAACAGAAACTGCAGAGGAAAAGATAACAGCAATCAGGAAAGAAGTTTAGAATCCCCCCCCCCCAACACTTTTGATTCTCTTGGTATCCTTCGCCTGAATAGCAGCTGGCTGCTTTCCATTACAGCATATCTTTCTCCTATTGAAGAATCAGTAGAGAAAGGTGGTGAAGTGCGCAAGTTTTTTAGTAATAAAGAATCATTACGCTATTAACCTGAGAAATACACAGTTGTCCATTTCCTGTTTGTCCCCACCACAGTATCATCAATCTATTCGGAGTGCTTTGTATTCAGAGCCCAAGGGCCCACGATAAGTGCCTTTGTGTACATAAAATGGCACTTTTTTGTTTTACATGCTGTTAGCATAGGGCAAAGGAAGTGAGTGTGTAATCGCATATGTACAGCAAATAGCCATTTGTACCTGCAAGGAGCAAATGGGCCCACTCAGATGGATTAGTTGGCCTTTAATAGCACTTGAGTGAGCTGATAGGCAGACACAGATGTACCTGTTACACCAGAGACCTGAGGCCCTTGTACCTTTGCATGACTTTTCACTTAAAAACTACTGTTTGTGGTTCAGTGGCTCCATCACTCTATTTGTGTTTCTTTGCTTGTAAGACCATGGACTGCTTCTGAGAGTCCTAGTTTCTAAAATTTTAATGCTGTAATTCTGACCCCTTGGTAACATTCCCATATTAGAAAGCACATTAGCCTTAACTTTAAAGATGTAGCTTAACAACCAGCACTTTGTTCTTCTACTATGTTTTTATCTATTGTTATTTTAATGCTCAAACTGTAACAGAAGTAGCAAATCCTGTAGTCTGACCACAGACCATATTTTTGCAAACGGTAGAATTTCACATCTCATCCTATAGTTGATTGAGTGGAGGAATAAAGATGTGGTGACTTCAAGAGGTGTAGGTACACAAATGTACTCTGAAATGTCACTTATACAGGAGACATTAATTAAAACTGGTATTCAGTGGTTTGTTGTGGTTGTTATTACTGTAATTACTTTGTTGCATTATGGTAGCAAATATTTTAACTTTTTCAGGTGAGTATTCCTGGCCTTTTCAGTATATCTAAGGTGAGAGCAATTAGACAAATGTGTTGCTTTAACCTGTGCATGATACACTGCAAACTTACTGAAAACCCATCTGAGACCAGAACTACTGTAATTTGCTTACTATCTTTTGCTTCCTATGCAATAAATCCACTTCTTCCTGCTTATTATATTAACTGGATTTTGTAGGTTTACAAAACTTTTTTGGCATCTCTTTTGTGTATTAATTTTCTTCATGTCATGCACATTTATTTGGCAACATACTTACAGAAGGTGCTATGATTTTTTTCCATACCTATCCATGTTTTTAATATTTATTACATAAATTAGGGTAACTCAGAGGCGCAAGCTCAAAATTTGGCCATGACTATGCTCACTCACATGGTCAGTACAGGGCACCTTAGTATATCGAAAGGAAGTACTTTGTTAAGTTTCTTTTCATATATCCTTTCATAAATATTGATAAGTACAGGAAAATAATATTGTGAGTAAACAACTGTTGGAATCTTCATTATCTACTATGGGTATAGCCTTGGTAAATATAGCCTAATTGTTTTGTGTAGTGTGGACAGCGTTCTACAAAATTAAAATAGTATAGCCTTAAAAAATACATATACTGGTGTTCTTATAGTAGTAGTACTGGGTGTTCTTATCTTTGCATGTTGACCATGGTTTCAGATTGTCTGATGATAAACTGGAAGTTTTTGTTTCAGCTGCAGAGGAGACCAGCTCAGGTGATCATTAAAGCTAAGGGTCTTTTTTTTTTTGTGTGTTAGTGTTTTTGTCATAAGCATAATCCAGCAATCTGGCATCATTCGGTGTGACTGGTAAAATCTTTTTAAAAGAGAACCTCAGAGCTGAGGCACAGCAGCAGCAGCAGATATTGCAGGTCATCACAGACAAATTTTCGGTTAATCTGCTTAGTATCTGCTCAGGCTTTGAATCATATAATCATCAGACAGGTTACCACTTTCTACACTGATATTTCACTGGTTTCTGTTGAGCTGAGTACAAGTGATATGCAGTCTAACCTAGAGTTAGTCTCTAATCAGTTTTACCTCCAGTTATTTTGAACTTCCCCTTACTGCTAACTTTGCACTGGCACCATATATATACATTCTTCTTGTGACTGGAGTCTGTGAGTTTAAAGATGGAGAAAAGCGGGTAGCCCATCTGAGAAAGCTACAGGATTAATCCTTTTTTGTCACCACCTTTACCTTTGCTGAGGGGCTGGCAGAACAGCTGAACTGTCACACCCCATGCATTGCAGTAAGATACGTTGTTCTAGTATACAAGGTATGTATACACACACATACAAACATTACTAACTTTAGGGTATCTTGCTTTTATGTTCCTTGTGGTTGACTGAAACTAACTATCTGTGCCCTCAGCTTTGTTCTACTTGGTTCAACCAGTAGCTGTCGACAATCTGGGAGCAATGCTTTTTTTCCCTTTACACTAAGTGACAAGCTCTTTCTTCCTATTGTGAAAGCATATATATTGTAATGCATAAAATCATTTTGATGGTACAAAACCATTGTTGCATCTTTATGATGTGTTCTAGTACAGTCCAGCAGCATCCACATTACTAATTTAAGACTTCTGCTTCCTCAGCTAAAAATCACCTGTAAAGGAGAACCACTACACTTACTACATCTATCTTTCACCTTATAATTTGCATTAAAAGATATCTTTTAGGCAGAACATTCTGTGTTCGCTGAAGGATAAAGTCAGAGATTAAGAAAAAGACTCTCCAGGACAAAGGCAATGATTTAGAGTCTTTCTGCCTGAGTGTTTCTTAGTTTGGTTATTTTACTTTGACTCTTCTACATATTTCTAATCTGATTCATTTCTCCTTTGCACTGATATAAGTAGGTAGCAACTCATACTTAAATGATCACAAGGGAGCTGTCTCTCAGTCTCAGTAGTTCCAACACCCCATAATGCAGTCAAGTGAATGAGCACATGATTTCTTGGGATTTTCCACATTTCTGTGACTGTCTTGGCAATGTTGTGAGGAGTGCCTCAGGCCTGATACAGTTTGTGTAGAAAGGTGTGGTAAGTTGTTCAGCATGATAGAAGGTAGACGTAGCCTGGAGAAGTGTGAAGAAAAGAATGGACTATGTCAGGAGCAAAAATAAGGAGAGGAATCAGGAACAAAAAGTTTATAAGTTACTGTTTTACTATTATATTTAAACTGTACTTTATGAGACACTTCTAGGATTCAGTTAGACCTGCAAGTATTCCAATCACTGCAAGTCAGAGATACAGGGGTAGATCCTGGGATGGTTATTACACTACCGAATTGTAATTATAATTTTTAAATTAATCTATTATTTAGCTGCATAGCCCTTACTTTGCCAATACGCTAGTTATTTTTTGCCTGTATGAAATAACAACGTTTTGAAATTATGTTTGTCTCAGTCGGGGATGGGCTGACTGATGTTTTGCCTCTCCTATAGCAGGAGATAGAGTTGTGCTCACAACTCAAGTCCTGCGTCTCTCTCCACACAGACCTCTTCACACAAAATTGTGGTGTCAAGGGGTGGTCTGGACTGGACCTGATTTAAATTAATTTAGTTCGCTGATAGAGGGTAAGTGTGGAGACTGGATGTGTTGTGAATCTGAGATTGAACAGGAATTTTGAAAAAATCTCTGTAGTTTGCCTTATAGACAGTGGTATTTCATTCCAGAGATCACATGTATTTTCGTTTTCACTATTTTACAAAAGTGAATCATTGTTTTACAAAAAGAAAACGTTTTACTTTGAAAATGTTTGTTAGCCATATTGCCAGTCACTGGGTACACACTCATTGGGACCAGAGGATGCTTTTGAACCTGTAATAATTTCTAATTGGTTTTGTGTGATACATTTGGCAGAAGATTTATCCAAACCCATTATTTCAATACTGGTAAGGAAATGGACTATAATGATGGTAAAGATTCTTATCAGAGAAAGGGTAAATACATTTGGCATGTATCCTTATACTTCATTATTTGCACGTGAATATCACTATGACTTGGCCGGGGAGCATAGGAGAGGACACGTAACCATGTGTCCACATAGAGGAAATGACTTCTTTTGAATTTTAATAAGGACTTCAGACATCAGAAGATTTTTATATTTATGAAGCCCAGCAGTCTCTTCATAGGGAATATTGCAATCAAAATTGCAATATGAAACCCATGTCAGTCCCTTTTAAGTCTGGAAAAAATAAACTGTAGTAGTTTGAAAATACTAGCATTTTCCCAGACTGAATATAAACTGAAAAATTGAATGAATTTTGAATAACAAGATATTTTAATCTAACCAGATTCAATTTTTATTGATTAAAGCACAGAAAAACTTTTTTGAATCTGGTGAAAAGAAAGTAGATATGGAAACCATTCATCTGGAAATATTTATATGCAATGCGAATTAGTAGGGAAAGCCTTCTGACAAATTTGCACAGAATTAAGAAAATGAAATCTCTGAAGTCACATCTCATTTGTTTGGTAACCCAAAAGCAAGTGAAATCACAATGATTGGTGTCAAGTCTGAATGCGTTTGGTGTTGAGCTGTTCTAGGTGGAGGCCCATAAGCCTTTTTCTTCCTACATGTGAAATTGCCATGTGTGCTCTCTAGTAGTTCATTCACAGCAAACAAACATAATCTCACTTATGTGGGAGAAAATTGTATGCATGGTTTATCCACACAGCAAAACAGTGTGCATAAGTGTCCTTTGCAAGGTCTGGACTTGGGAAGGGCTTAGATTCAAGCTTCCTCTTCTATGCTTATCAGACAGAATCCTGTGGATATGCACTTGTTTTCACTGGCTTTAATAAGGCTAGATTTTTCAAGTGTTTTTAACGTTATTATTTATAATCAGCTTTACCAAAGCATATCACTGTGGTTTAAAACCTCCTGAAGAACCTGAAGAAGGGCTAACTGTGTGTAGACATTGATGAGCTGTACCTTAAATAATTGCTTCCCTTAGCTTCCTAATTCATATTTGAATAAATTAAACACATAATTTTTGTAAACAAATTTCTTCCTTTTGGAATTTTAACTTTACGTATTTATTTACCAGAATTTGTTGTAGCATTTTGAACAATAGAATTGTTTGTGATTTGACATAATGAAGCTTGTGGAAGGAATGAGGAAGGCATGCAAAAACTGGGACCTTCCTCTCTTTAAAAAAACCCACCCTAACCAACAAACCAAATGACCAATCTAGCAAACAACCTAGAAACAGGTTGGATGCTATTGAACAATAACAAAAAGCATAATTATGTGCTGGAAAGATACATTTTGCTTCATGAGAATGTTCAACTGAAGTGGAAAAAAACAGCAAATTTAAACCAAGTCAATGTTTTAGAAAAATAACAGATTCAATGGTTGTAAATTTGTGAGAGATGAGGTTGAATGGTCTGCATTTTTGATGTACAAAATAACAAGGTAATCAAGATTCTATGTAGATTTAGGAGCCACCCAGGCTCCTATAGCTGAAAAAATGAGAGATAAGCTACAACTGAAGCAAATCATCAAGGTATTTAAGAGATCTCAGATTTTAAAATTACAGTTGTATTATCAGCAATTGGATTAAGTAATTAAGTAATTGAGTAGTGATAAGTTCTAAAACAATACTTAACACTGAAGAGTAGTTAGAATGTAAGATTTAGGCTAAACTTTGAATTCCTAGTTACTTGTGTTGAGTTAAATTTATGTAAAATCCCAGTGCTATTAAATGTTTACCTTTTTTGTTCCTCTGCACATTTGCAACCTGTAGTTTCAATCCAGGACATTAAAATTCAACTTCTTTCTGGTGTATCATGCAAGTTAACCTTGAAATACTAAAACCTATTATTTTATAATTTTAAAATGTATTTATATTATGACTGAACTATGCTTTAAATGATTTTTTTTTAATGCCACTCATAAAAACAGTAAATGCAATTAGCATTTTTTGGTCTCTGTATTTTTTCACAGGAGAAATTAAATTTTTGAAACCTTTTATAGTGCCATCTGCACTGTCAATATGTACCTTTACGGCAAAAATTAAGGCATCTTACAAAAAGTTGGACTCATGTCTACTGTTCATGGAAAGTTCTGTGGAAGAGCAAGTGCAATGTCAATGCAGATTCATTTGGTATACAATTCTAGTAAGCTAGGGTTAATGCTTCACTTGGGTTAGATCGGCCTGCATAAGTCATAATGACATATGAGACTTGGGGGTACTGGCAGACTGTGGAAAGTTGGTGCAGTATGCCTTAAGTCTTTTTAAGGAGAGCTTATATATCTCAAATATAACTGATGAGCAATGATCATTGGGTTGATCTGCAGTGTGAACCAATTAGTACATTTGCTTAGTATCACCACTACACCTGTGTTTTGTTTGCAAAATCTAAACCTAAGCTCAAAGATACATGATGTTGCAAAATCAAAACCACCCATGGCTTTACTTTTCTCTAGTGGTCAAGGGTAATAAAGGAAAATTAATTTAAAGGATTTATAGGGAGATTGCACTGAGAAACAGCTCCCAGTATAACTTCAAAAATAGTGAGGTTATCAGTATTCTGCTTCCCTTCAGGTTCTCATTGAAGTACAGTACAGGCTTTAGAGACCGTTCTTTCTTTTTGAGCAGTGGCTCTTAGAGGAGTTTTTTTCTGTTGCAAGGCAAAATAGTCCCAATATGCATCCTGACTTGCATTGAGGAAAGAGGAAAAAAAAAAAGTTTGATTTATTAATTTCTAGTGGATTAGAAATACAATTGTTTGCTATGTTTTTAATTTGAGAAGTAGAGAGAATCACAGCAGCTTTTAATTATGCATTTTGTGTAATGCAGCCCCGAATAGAGCAGAGCAAAATTAAAATTGTGGATCAAATGCTGAATCTGAGAAGTGACTGAAGTGAGCTGTAGTGTAATGCTAATGGTTTTGCATCTTCCTGGCATTATGTCAATAATAGCTCTAATCACATTAAAGAGAGAGACCATTAGCTTATTCTCTTCTGCATCATGCACCATAGCAACATATTGTAAGCCTTCATGTAACTTGAAATCTCTTTCAAAAGCATTGCTTCCTATACGCTAAGAATAAAAAAGCCTTGGAAAGCCTTTCCGTGTCTCTTAGTTAAGCCTCTGTTAGCTTCTGTTTAATTGGAGGACTTTAATTTTTACTCATTTTAGTAAGAATCTGTGACAGCCTTGTAAAAGACACTGAATCTTACACTGAGTGTATCTGAAAAATTATCTTTACCTAAGGACAGGGAACTTCTCATTCAAGTTTGTGAAATTAGCTTTATGACAACCTGTTCCAGCATGTAGTTTTGCCTTTATATTTTTGAATGTCAATAGAGAAACTGTAACCATACTGACCAACCTTCCCTTGTTGTCAATTTAGCATACCTGTTAGAATTAGCTACACACTAAATAGATGGTGGTTCATAAACCAAATCAAATGAAAGCAAACCAACAACAAAACAAACTTTTGTTCAGTCAGACTGACCCACAAAAGACAGGTTCTTGGTCCAGTAATACTAGGAAAAAGGTATTGGTCGAACGTCTCTGAAGATGACAGAATTGTTCACAATTAATACCAGCATGAATCAGAGCCAAATTCTGGCCTTGGGTGCTCGCGCACATTTCTTGTCTACGTCAGCTGAGACTCTAGGTTTTCATGTGTGGTGGCAAAAATTGACCACTGTATCCCTAGCTCTTTCTCTTCTGCCTCAGCTCATTGGCAACTGACTCTTCCTATCTGCTACCACAGGCTTCTTGTCATGGCTCCTACAAGCTCTTTTTCCTCTCTAGGTTGTACTCCTAGATATAGTCTATGCTTTGTAAGCATCTCTATTTCTTTTAAGGTCTCTGCTGAAAACATTCCTTTTACCTGTGCTCTTAATTTCTCCCTCTGGTGTTATTTACAATATCAGTGTAACACTACGATACAAGTCTCTGCAATATTTTAGGGTACAGCGTGCTTGAAAGATGCTATACTAAATAAAACTGTATTTTATGTCTGCATAGAGAACTATATCCCAGGTATTCCTCTACCATATCTATAAATCATTCACCACATAAATGACTGATTCCATTTGATACCAATTTTTGTTTCAGTTACTGGTTTTGTAGCACGTTTTATTTCTGGTGCATCAGAAATAGTAAATTACCAGGGAAAAAAATGGGTAGGTGAAAATAATCCTAGTTAGAGCAAGGGAACAATTGCTGTAAGGAGACTCATCTCCCAGTATCAGGTTTAGGCATTCTTATTAACTTGCTTTATCCACAGGAAGGAAATAGGTTCGTTTAGCCATGTTTGGTGAAATTCATGTTCACACATTCTGCAGAAGAAACAATCAATAGTGAAGAACTAGAAAGGTCTGATCCAGTATACATTACACACATGAGTGGCCTCAGTGAATACAACTGAGCTGGTTTACTCCAGAAATATTATTCATGGAGAGCAAGTTTTAGCTGTAGCTTAAGACACAGGCATTTTGATTATCTGAATCTTTTCAGTCATTTGCATATAGCTAACAATTAATTGAGGTATAGATCAAAAGACTAAATCCATAGTTCTAAATCAAGTGTGCAGTGTTTAACATGTTACTTGAAGTCTTACTATTCTTCTCGTATCTGTGGAGAAACCTTACCTTGCATATCCTATGTAAACCAAAAAAAAGTCATACTTAACAAGCAAGTTATTAATTTAATAAATAAACAATAAATGTTATGAGAGAAAATTTCATCCAGTTCAGCTAGATCACACAAATTTATTTTTAGATAGTAAAAACCTGACCAAAATCTGGGTAGGTATTTTCACTTTCCATAGCTTTTGTAGTATATTGCTACATATCTTCTCTTTTAAAAAATATTACATTTCCATGTACTCTGCTGTTTGGCACATAACCAAATGGTAAGGATTTCAGGTGGTATTTATATTTGCTGACCTATTTCCACCCTAGGTCTTGGTGCATGCAAGTGAGAGCAAATACCAAGGCATTTCACACCTATTGAACTGCCAAGCAATCCAGATTGCTACACTGCTAGCAAGTTATCTGTGTAGGTACTGGAAGTACTAACGTCATAAGCATTTTTCCCTATTGATACACAGTGTTAATGTGTGAAATCTGATGTCTGTGTTTCCAGTAATCCTGCTTTTTCCCAACTGTTTTCTGTATTCTTCATCTTCATCTAGAAATTAACAGATTTGGGCCCTATTGCATAAGCGTAACCCACATCAGAAGTTTTACTTCATTAAGTATTTGCACTGGATGCTTGTCTAGATCAAGTTAAAATAATTGCAAATGTGCAAGACAGAAATTTTGAGTATAAAGTTTATTTTTAATATTAGAGAAAAAGAAGTGGATGTGTTTCAGACAAAGTAATTGTTCTATACTTCTAGCAGTTTCTAAGCTTTGGCTGGCTTTGGATAAGTATGTATGTATGTTTATTCCTAGATAAATTTATAAAGTGGGAGTGAAGCATAAATTCTAGAAAAATGTCCTCTTCTTTCACTCCATTTCACTCTCATTCTCCCTCTTGTAATTCTGCTTGCTCTCTCTTGCCTTCTTTCTCCCATTGTTTTTGTTTCCCCATCTTTCCCCTCTGCTTCTCTCTCTTTTTTTTTTTCTCCCCCCACCCAGTATGTAAAACAGCAGCAGTCATGCACTGTAGGTTTATAAAAGGTGAGAATATTTCCAGCTCTGTGGCAGGTAGAAGACATTGTTACAGGCTGAATACACTTACATCTGAATAAATTCCCAGGGAGGCTGAGAACCACTGACATGGTAGGTATGTAAAACCATGTAACTGACATCAAGGCCTGTTGCACTTGTGTAGCCTTATTGAATCAGTGGAGCGCTCAGTCCCTGCTGAGGCACATGTCACCAGCATCTGCATTCCTGACAAGCAGCTACACCTGAGGTTCAGGGGACACTTACATACTTCTACTGAGCCCCATGTCACTGAGGCTTCATCATAAGCTTTGAAAAGTATATTTGCAAAACTGAAACAACAGTTTATGTATGTTGATTTGGTGTAGGTTCTTCAGTTATGGTGTCAAGTTTTTAAGTATTGTGTTTATGCTTGGACTCCAAATGAGATTGGTTCTCCTGATGATAGTATCATACAGAAACGCATGAAGTGCTTTGTGACTCTCTTACAATTTCTCTGAAGTTTATATCGAACGTCACATATTCCATCCCCCTTTCTTTATTTCTTCCTTCTTTTGCCAATTAGGTTCATCTTGTTTGAAAGCCCTGTATGACATGTGAGAGGAGAAGGATGTTTTTTCTTACGCCAGTTCAAATATAGTATCAGGCAAGTCACACAGAACACAAAACCCAAGCCAGATGAATGAAGTGCCAGAAGAGCACCATAAGAAGCAGTTGCATAGCCCACAAACTCCACGCCCAAAGATTCCAAAATATTTAAGACCAAGAAACACTTTTTATAACTCTTCTAGGAAATTCTGACTTACTCTCTTTGATGGGAAAGTTTTACCTGGGCAGTAGTACAGTGATGATCAGGGAACTTTAAATTATAGACAATGTAATGAGTTTTAAATGATAGGTAGAGTTCTATAGGAAATGTAGACAAAATGCATGAAATATGTGTGTGAGCATGTGTTCTTGTTTTAAAGCTGAGCACTGTTGTTTCAGTTTATTACTTCTAGATCCTGAGGCTGAACTAACACTGTGACTTGCAGTACATGCCTGTGTTCCTTGAGCCCTGGCTAATACATGGGCTTCTTGTGGTGAGTCTGAAATTCCACTGCAGGGTTTGAGTGGAGAAACACTTGTGGTTTATGGCATCATCAGTACCTTGAGATGGAAATGGAGCTTTATGGAAATCAATCTTCCTTAGAGAGCTCTGTACAATACAAAGTGCTTAAGAAATACTAAGTGAATGCTACTTTTACTGTTCTGGCATTGGACCAGCCAGTACTCGCTTACGGATGGTTATACTATATGTGGGTGTTCTGCAGCCACAGCTCTCACCACTCCAGTTGAAAAATAGGAAAAAGAGGTGGGCGTATGGTTGCAGAGGGAGAAGGCTATTGCTTTATCCTCTCTCCTAACTCTCACACATAGTTTTTACTGCTTCTGACCAAACCTTTGTTGTCCTGCTGCTGTGAAAATGCAGCTTCATTCTTCATCTCCCTGCATTATTTTCTCTCCTAAAACTGCACATATAGAAGAACATAGCCTGGGTTTTACCTGGTTTTGCTACCGCTTGTGTCAAAAGTTTTTCATAATTTTCATAGCACCTATAGTGCCTTCTTTGCATGAGTGTACGTTCAGTGATTTTCACTTAGGCAAATCAGTAAAAAGGTGGGTGTAAGCTACTGCACTACTACATATTCTGACCTAGTGCTGCTGCTGTTTCCTGTGTCCTTGCTGATATGTGTGTACTACAATTTAATTGTTTAAACAAGCTCACACTGCTGTGATGCTCCTGTGGTGAATCCTGCATCATAATTTGATTTGATTAATGGATTTTAGAAGGTATGGTCCCCACCTTCAGGCTCATGTGAATTGGGACTAACATGTTATAGGTAACCTTTCTTGTTTGGATCCAGCAAATTGAATTAATTACTCTTTAGTTCACTTAAAAAAAATGTAGATAAGAATTCCAGAAGTTGATAATGTAACAACACTAATGTTGCATTTCTAATGACTTGGCAGCAATCATTTCTTTTGAATAGGAGTGCAAGACATACAGGTATGTTTTAAATAACTTATAAATGATAACTCCATTTACTGGTAATTTTATTTCTCTCTCTAGAGATCTGAACTTAGTGTCCTAGGTGGACAAAATTGACATTGGCTTGCAGACTTCAGTTTCCATTTGCCTTTTCCAAGATCCCAGGAATATGGTCTTCAGTCTATAAAAGACTTTCTGTGTTACTATCACTATTGATCCAAGCTCAGTTGGTCTGTCTGCAAACAATGAAACTGAGAGCCTTACTTCCTTCACAAAACTGAGCAATTTCATTTCAGTTGTTGCCATCACTGCCAAACAGCTAAGAGAGTCTGTGATTGCTAAGAGATTCACTTGAGTCTGTCTTTTGTATACGATGGTACTTTCTTTACACTCCCTAATACATTTGGCCCCATGTGAGCATTTGCTGCTGTACATGGGTTGCAATCTATCTATCTATTCTTATGTTTTATTTTAAAATGAACATTTAAAATAATTTAGGTTCTGAAGTGTAATCTGTTAAATTTCTATGGTTTAGAATGGTTATTCAGGATTGCCTTTACATGTAAGACACATATAGATGAAAAAATACTATTTTTAATACATATAGATTAAAATATTAATTTTATTAATTTATTTCATTTTCTCAGGAAAGTGCAATAAATAAATAGGGAATAAAATATTTGCCTCATTGTGGCTGTGACCTGAGGAGTTTCATACACCACCATAACCTTGTCATCTTTTGATTTTGATACACAAAATCAAAACCAAGAAGCTAGTAAGCCTCCATATATTGATTTTTTATTATTAAAAAGTGAAAGTTGAAAGGCAGCTTTAAGCCTGCTTTATTAGCCACACTTGGACCAACTCTGGATGCTGTTTCTAAGAGCTGGAGATGTGCCAAAGACATTAAAAGTTACTTTTTGCTTGCATTTTGCCAAGCCATTCTTACTGCTCTCTTTTTATGAAAATAATTCATTTTATTTGCTTTGCCACAAATATTTGTATTCAAGGGAGTCTCTTCTGTATTAAGACAGAGTCTGCCTGTCCCCTGGGGTAAAAGGGCAGCTTGTAAAGTTATCAAAAGAAACTTGTAAGTATGCGGTCTGTTATTTCCTTCAGAGTTTGCTGAGCTGCAAGCAATCTAATGGTAGTTTATTGTTGTCTATTTGTGGAAGTTGGGTTGGCATTTTTACTTGTGAATTATTTCACTTGGGAAGTTCTGAACATAATAAGCGCAAACAAAATCACAACATAGTGTGCATCTCTGAGACAATGAACTAGAAAATGTGTTCATTGACTGATGGTAGCTTATCTGTCCAGTTACTATAAAAGTGAATCCTTCTTAACATGTTCCACTGACTTTCACTGGAAAAGAGAGTGTGAATGTTCCTGCAGCTCTCTAGATAAGCTTTTTCTATGTCAGACTTTTCAATTCTTATGTAGTTCAGTTCATTAAGAAAACTTACTGTGGAAGAGAGTGGTTTGATGTTTCATAGAGGCAGATCATGTTCACAATGATCTGTTTATATGATGTTACATATACATAAGGCTCCACTACCCTCAGTGATTCAAAGCCTGGGGCATGTTTTTCATGGCAACATTATTATCAAGTAAGAGGAAGTGATATCTGTTCTAAAGAGAAGAATCTGAGACAGAGAAGGACCATGATTTGTCCAGGATACACAATTGGCTGGGGAGTCTAGAATTAAATCTTAGGTTTCATCAGGGTTGCTCACATCCACCTCTTTCTCTGAGATTACAATATGAACAGGAATTAAAAATGCATAAAGACCAGTTCTCAGGTGACAGGTCTTCATTGTTTAAGATATTTCTGTCTGGTGCTTTAGGTCGTTCTTTAAACCCTAAAAAGAAAACAGTTTTGGTTTGTAGCATTTGCACCTATAATTCAAATAGGAACTCTAGAGCAGCAAACTGACCAGAAACAGTAACCTAGGTCATTTGCATGTTTAACACAACATGCCTGGCCATTTGACTAAAAAATTCGAGGGGTAGCACAGGTCTCACCATGGCTTGACTTTGAATAGTTTAGTCCATTAGAACTTCCATTATGCTGAGGAAAGAGGAGTTTTGCCTATATGGAGGATTAGGCCAGCAAACGATGCTTGTTAATATCCAATATTTAGCCTTCTCTTTCTTATTCTTTTGTCCAATCTATACTGAGGATATGCGTTGTATCGTCTAATGTCCTCCTCAGACTGTATTGCTCATGAAAATATATGTTTCAGTTCATTCTGTGCTCTTGCTGAGAGCTGAAAATGGTACCCAAAACTCCAGTGTTGGAAACTCTCTGGAAATGACAAATAACTGATAAACAAAAGCAATTATTTTAATACAGTTATAAATGTTCATATTCCTTGTCAGAATTCCCTTTCATATGTAGTCTTGGTTTTAAATTTTATAGTGTTTTCTTGCTTACCTCAACCACTGCAACCTGCTGATCTACTTACAAAGTACTACTTAGCTTTTTGAATCAGTTTTAGATCAAAGGTACAATTCATTTAAATGTAAAAGATCTCAGTTAAGGATGAATAATACTATGTAAATAATGTTCCTTAATGAATACGTTTCTCTGCAAGTAACTCCATATCTCTAGAGAGTGTTTGAAGAAAGCTGATGAAACCCAAAATGTGCAAAAGCAAAAATTGCAGTTTATGATTTTTTCTTTTAAGATCCTAACTAAATGAATAATCATGTTTCTCCTATCTCTTCTCTTAGCTGTCACCTAATTGTCAGGGTTTTTCAAAACAACTGCTAAGTTAAAACTGGTCTCACAGTTTTGACCAAAGCAGCCAGTGTTATTTTCCCTGACCCTAAAGGTTAATGTTGTGTTTAGGGTCCATGATGCCTCATAGAAAATGTTTATTAATCCTTACCTTCATTTGTTGGGACTGCCCATTTAGCTTTTATGAGTGTGTAACAATTGTCCCTGTCTGCTTGTGGAGTTTTGTCTGCTTTTAGGGTGGATCAGAGGCCAAAGAACCCCAAAATTCAAAGAGAAATATTAATAACTTAAAATCATATGTTTTCAAATAATACTACATTTTACAATAACAGTGTTCTGTGTCCTTAAACACTTAAAACATCTGTTGCCTTGTGCTTTACCATGAGCCACATTGTGTTTAGTTTTCCTTCAGCACTGAGTGAAAATAACACTTAGAGGGAGAGTGGAGGGTTAATGCAGCACTTCCATTTATTTCTGCAGTGGATACCCTGCTGAAAGTTGCATTGACTGAACAGAGGACAGACACAAAGATCAATCCTAGTGGGACTGAAACCGTTGAGGTAGTGCTTACTCAAAATCGATCAGTCTTTCAGTTATCCCTGGCAGTGATGGCTGCTACATTTTCTTACCATTTCACTACAGCTTGTTCTTACAAACTATACTAAGAGCGCGGTCAGAGGTACTGTCCTCATCGGTGATCCATTCAAAAACACTGTATTTTTCAGTTATGTGAGTAATTTTATTACATCTTAGTCTGTCTGTCCTTTCTGGGTCTGGCACTGTTGCAATCCAACAAAATAAATGTATGACTATGACTGACTATGATCAGTTCTTCAGTGTTGGTGTAACCTGCTGAATTGCAATCAATAATCACAAGGTTTTTGAAGAATTACGACTTTTCATTTTTCTTGTACAGCAGCTTAAATGGTCGTATTTTCCCACCCTCAGGAACCATAATTCTGCACCAATTTGCATGTTGTCCTTCTGACTTCATTTTTTTATGCTGCATTGGTCAGAAGCTGGCACTGAACATGTGTTAGCATGTACTTAAAATTTTATTCAATAAGATCTCTAAATTATAAGGTAAATGTAAATACAGTTTAAATGTGCAAATAGGTAGTATTATCATATCAACATATCTATTATTTGTTAATATATCATGTGTATGTGTATTGTGTGTTTTCCGAAAGCTGATAAAACACCTTACTGTGTAACTTCATGGCAGGATGCAGGATGCTCCCATTGTTATACATTAGTTTTCCAAAAAGCTGTGCAGAAGGTGCATCTAAGCAGCTAGAGCATCTTGCTTCATGAGTTAAAATGTCAGGTCTAAAGAGGAGTGAGATGATTCAGTTTCTGCTTAAGCCAGTGGTGAGAGAAGTTCACATGCTATAACTGTGCCAAGCTTGAGGAAATTAAATTTGTGGCCTGAGTCACAATAAGAAGCACACTTGTTGCTAACTCTTTGCAATTAGTGTGTTTGCTGGCAATACAAAATGAGTAATAAAAAGCCATTTTTGACTCAGAAAGCGACCTTCCCATGACAGAGTGGACATGTGCTGTTTCTCACCTTTAATGAGTTTGCAAAGGAATGTGGTTCCTAGGACCATCAATCAGTTACTTCTTTAAGACCAGCAGAGTAAGAAGCATTATTTTTAAAGCAGCTGTCAGTTTTATTTTATTTACCATAGACCTGTTTTACCTCGAAGCACTGACTATGTATGTGCGTCTTGTCATTGAAGTCTTTGAGCTGTCTTTGGAATCAAAGTCAGTAACAACTCAACTTTCTCAAAGCAGGACATCTCTGGTCAAACTGATGTCCCACCAGTAGAGTACTCCTGACAGTGACTTGATATAGTTTCAGAAAATGGAATACACTAGGAAGATGGTATTTGCCAGTTCCGTTTTCCTCTTCTGAGGTAAAACTGTCTCAATCCATAGTGAGTTATTGAACTCAGAATTTCTCCTACACCTCTGCTGAACTCTAATTACACCAAGAAGGTGACTCAAAGTGCAGGCATTGTGGAAGACAGTAAGCAATGTGCTAATTTAATTTTTCATTTGTTTTTTAATCAATACATTGACTTAGGTTGTGCCTGCCAGATTCTGTTCTGGCTTGTGTGCTGAGCAGTTCTGTTGGAGTCACTAAGACTGGTCAGGGCTGTCGCTGTCCAAATTATTAATCTTGTTTGATTTGTTCTGAAGTGCATCTGTTATTAGCATTGCCTGTGGTTTTATGGATGCTACTTCTGTTCCAACTTGTGTTTGTATTTCTCAGCTAAAAAAAAAAATCTATGTAGCTGTGGTCAGAAACAATAGAAATTGTGAGATTTGGCACAGCCATGAATATGGGATAGTTCGGAAAATACCACTGGCTCATCTATCAACTGTTAAATTAGCAGAAGAGTCCTCAGGAGGTGATCATGAAATTACTACTACTGTAGCTTTCTATGTTTCTTCTGTTTTACCGCCCTTAGGCTTACCACTTCAGAGCCTGCTTCCACTACACTTCCATTCACTCTAAATAAATCTCTTAAAACATTCAATATGTGTTTACTAATTGTGATCAGGCTAAAATTCAAGTGTTGTACTTGTGGGACTGTTTTTTTTATCAGAAGCTGTATTTAAGTGATGACACACAGTAATTTGTTCATTCTTCTGTCAGAGTAATTTACAAGGCAACGACAGATAAACATAGCTATACAAGATTCATTTACAGTGACACAATGGCAGATACACAGAGCAGAACCCTGCCTATGAGATAAAGTGGACTGAGTGACTTATGCAGTAATTAGGGGATAATTGTCATTAACCTCGCAAACAGTAGTTTACCCATATTGTTTAAAAGGCTCCAGGATGCATAATGACAAGGTAATCTGTCAAAGCGCTAGGGGGAAATATTAATAAGATTTGTGCAAGCCTGGATAGAAAATATGCAGAAAGCAGCCACATTAAGCTAATTGGTGGATGAATATACACTTGTAAAAGTGCTTCTAATGGCACGTTTGCTGCTCTGCAAATGAGTACTGTTAATGTGGAGAAGTGGGCTGCCTAGAAAGTCAGGACTGCTGGGACAAGAGGGTATTAAGACATTCAGGCACAGTTATTATTACTTTGTACACTGTAATATAATTTCCGCCACTTTCTTGTGCATTTCAGTGCCACTAATATGTGAAAACAAATAGCTCACTTCATATACCATAGCATTTTTATACCCCAGTGACCTTTGCCTTTTCAGTGTCACTTCTGCACCCTGCCATATTCCTTTTAAATCATGTTGACACCTATGACACACCCGGGGTTTTTTGGTGTACATTTTTTAGGTAAACAATCAAAGGAAAAAGGCCTCATTAAGATCGTGTTTTATATATTGCAAGTAATAATACATAGTCCCCTAATGAATACTAAAGATGGAAATCAATCTCCTGCTTCTGCTGCCATTCATATACACAGCATATAGTACATCTGAATCCCCTTATTGTGGTACGATTTGGGTTCTGTCAGAAAACTGAGCATTTAATGAAATCCAGGTTATAACTTGCTGGCACTTTTACTCCTGTGCTTTTGTCCTTGGACAACTTATCAACTCCTTACAATGCCCCTTTGGAATTGTTTAACTTACGAGTCCAAGAATACTCATCTTTTGTTGCTTACATTTTCCAGTCAGTTATGGCTTTAGTCAGTTTTGATTTAAAATGAGAAAAGTAGCATCTGAAAATCTGGGTTGACTTGCGTGTTAGATGTCTTGCCCGGCTTTTGCTGCAGTCCATGTTAGATGGAGCAAGGATGTAAGATATAATTTGTTTGTGTTATCACATGGTGTATTGGGGAAAGGCTTGGTTGAAGTCAGCCTAAGTATATCTTTTTGCTGTGTGTTTTGCAAATACAATACCTTGTTTCTCATAAAAATTTCATGCCACTCTTTTTGTGTTGGTGAAACTGAGGCTCAGATAGGGCTGCTTAAGTAACTAACTAAACTTACTAAAAGACTGATAATATCAAGACAAATCTTTTCAAATGGCATACCAAAATTGGCAATGATATATGCAAAAATTGATGAAAGCAAGTACGAAAATCAGTTACTATTGTTATACGCATGCTGGGTATCTCCTACCCACTTGCATACTTCACTTTGTGTTGTGATGTCAATTTATAGCTGGAATTATTTTAGTGATTTTCCCTGTCCATGTCTCTGTTTATATCATATCCCAGCAAAGTCCCCCCAGCACCTCACACAGTCTAAAATTTTTGCCTTCATGCACTGTGTGCTTGGTGGTTTGATTGCTTCTAGAAACCATGTCTGCCTAAGGGCAAACACTCTACTACTTGCCCCAAGTTAGTGGCAAAGCTTTTTCAGAGGCACTTCAATGAATTTTCCACTTGCACTGGTTGTACAAAAGCAAAGGTATCCTCTGTAGTGAGGTCTAAGGTTATGCATTTCAGAGCTGTTTAAGGAACATGAATATTCAATTCTGTAATATCTTTCTGTTCTACTGTTTGATGAATGTAAGAAAAGCTGTTTCACCTTCAGAGTGCACTAAAAAGTGTTTCTGCAAGCAGATACCATGAAGTATCTGATGATCTCACATTAACTCCTCATTTTGGAACCTCAAGAAATCTTGAGTGTCTTCACCAAATATGATGGCAAAAAGAGAAATAAATTTAGCATTTGAAAATTTCTGCAGTTCTTGATGGGGGGAGAGGGACAAAATACTTGGGAGGGAGCAGTGGTATTTCAAAATAAATGTCAAATAGTAAGATAATGGTAAGTACTGAAAGATGTCTTTAGATCATCTTAAAGCTACTGAATCTATGTCTATCCATGCTAACAGAAGTTCTGCAGCTATCAACTAGTAATAGATTTTACCATTTAATACTTGTCACCAAGATGGCAGTTGTATATCAAAGCAAATGTTATTGACATCATGAGAGTTATACTGATGAATAACTAGCAAACACAGAAGAATATCAGGCTTGGTCTGTCCTTAGATTCTTTTCCTCCTCTGTATGGACAAAAGTTTACTTGACAGTCACACAATTGTAAAGAGGCTTGATCTGCTTGCTCTGATTAAATGAAGCTTGAGCCGCTGCAATTAGATATGTTGTTACTCCACTGTATCTGTCGTAGTTTTAAAAATAAAAATCTGGTATAGGATGCGTCCCAGCTGAAACCACTGTTATTCAGGGAAAAAAAAAAGGAAAAAGAAGAAGTTATTATCTTGTGAATTATGCATTCTTATCTGGTTGATAATCAAGAAAATTCCATAACAAAGTGAATATTTTATCAAAAGTCAAACAATATGTTTTAAAACTCAGAAGAAGCACATAAAGCCAGTGCTGTTGCATCGTAACAGTTGCACTGAAGTTGCAGAGGTGAATGCACATTCATAAAGAGCAGGAAAGAGTCCAAGCTGATGTTTTTCTGAGAACAGTGTCTCTCTGCGTTATCCCCACCAGTTCATGTGAATGCTTTATAATTTACATTTGACAGTGTCATCATCTTTCAGGCCTATGTTTTCAAGTGTATTTTAAGGCTGATGAACCTGAAAAAATGGAAAGGCATTCTACAATTGGCATGCCTTACGAGAAAGTCCAGTCCCCCAAAGAAGTAATGTGTTTGGGATCCAGATTTTCATACAATTCCCCACAAATTAGTCCAGAACTAGTTCTCCAGCAGGTTGCTTGTGCAGGGTTCTGTGCTCCTGGCATATAGCTTTGGGACGAGATGTAAAACAGAGGACCTGCATACTTCTGGTCAGCAAAGACCCTGTAGACCATTTAGCAAGAACGTGGGTGGTTAACGATTGTGTCCTGGCTAGGTTTCAGCTGTGGTTATTGCATTCCACCTCCTCACGTTCCATCTGTAGTTTCATCAGGCCATGGTGTTTTTCACTTTCACTCCAAAGCTCTTCACTCTGCTCCTCTACTGACAGCCACAGAGCTTCAGCATGGTGGTATGCCCCCAATATGACATTTAAATGTATTTGGCTCCATGTTATGTTTCAGAGCTAAGTTATGTCAAAATTACTTTCCAGTGTGGTCAGTGGAATTACTCTGGATTTAAAGTGCAAGTATTCTGGATCTAAAGTGCAGCCAGATTTGACCCAGTGTCTACAACATCAGTTTGTACAGCTTGCAGTGGTCTTAGGGGGCCCTTTTTGTCAAAACACAAAGGTTTTTCTGATGAATGAGTAGGGATACCTGGAGGTTAAGGGGCAAACAGAGCAAGTACAATTAAAAACCTATCAGCAAAAGGGGTTATGAGTATGCATATAAGCCACTAAAATCTCCTTCAGGTTAGACTTCATTTGAACACATACTGCCAGTGTCATTCTCAGTGATGCTATGGGGAAAGTCAATCTTTTCTTTACTGTAATGTGCTAGTATCTTCATGCACACCACATGTCTTTGGGGCAAAGAAGAAAGTTCAACAGGTAAAACAAAGCGGGTGTCTAAAGGGAAAATCTACTCATTTTTATTTTTCTAGAAGAGTGGAGGCTGTAGCGAGGACAAAAGAAAATTATTTTGATTACTAACAGAGATCTTGACATTGCTGCACTATGTTTGTTCCTGCTGCAGCAGTATTACTTAAGGAAAGGGCTGCTGACACTTAAGTATGGGTTCATTCATATGGTTTTAGTTGGTGAAGTGTCTGGTGGGAGGTGGATGAGAAGTGACAGATGAGGGGAGAAAAGAATTAACCACGGGTTTTTTGCAGGCTGGGTGTGTTAAATCTCCTGTCACTTCAAGCAAGTATGCACTCCATTTCTTTGTTTTTACAGGAGTAAAGATGAGTTAGGCTCAGCATGGTAAAAACACACATCAGGAAAATTAGTATGTGATTGTGTTGGGGAGCATACATTTCTATGGAATTAGGTATCTGTCCTACTGAGGTCAATGGAATTCAGCCAGAAGGAGCAAGAGGTGTTGCATATTGCCCGATCTGTACTAATGTGAGTTGGTGTGCTGTTGCAAAATTTTGATAACTTTTACCCCAGGAATAGTAGGACTACCCATGGTGTAACAGCTTGAAATTTAATTGGGAAGCAAAGAGATGTTCCTGGGAAACTCAGCCAAACAAAAACAACAAACCCTAAATCATGGAAATTATGTAGGCTTTTCTTTATTAGAAACAAATGTTGATTTTTTTTTCTGTCTACACCCTAATTAAAACCATCCTTTGCAATTACAGTATGACCAAATGAATATCTTTCAACTGTTGCAGCTGCGCTCAAAATATTTCTCTGAAATCAGCTAGCGATTACATACCTCTTTAAGAAGGACTTACAGAAGAAAGTTTTTCTGATAAATGTTAGGCTTGCTTAATTATTTAATCAAACATATATTTTTCTAGTATTTTGTTACACGGATACTTAGCTGATGTGCTTAAAAATGGCAATTTATGGTTCATATGAAAACTTACTAAAACATTAAGGCTAGCTATGCGTTTCTCAGTATAACTTTAAGTGGTTCTCAGAAGTTATCGCAATAGCAACTGAAAATAATCTTTGAGTGCTTCTCAGAACACAAACCTTAAACAAGATTATTCCTGGTTGCTATTATGGTAATGTCTTCAACTAAAAGCAAGTTTAACCTTTTTTAAACTTTTCTGTTAATCTCAAGTCTCGTGTAGTCATCTCCCACTATGCATTTAACCAGATGTATACATGTATTTTATCTGTGCCAAGAACTTAACCAGTAAGATAAAAACAGCACTGTGAAAAATGTGTATGTGTTTGTATGTACATGTGAAAATACTTGTGTCAGCATGAGTGCAGACGTATAAAATTGTCTGTAGACAATGTAGACACAGGAGTCAGTGGAATTTCTCTCACCAGTGTTTGAGACAACTGATTTCAAAAAGGTCAAGGTTTACATTGTATGTTTGTAGTATTTATTAGTGTACACTGTTCTTTCTAAGCAGGCAACTTTTACATTGGGAAGCTTTAAAGTTAAATTGAAAGCTTGAAATTTGTCAAGCCTGCAGCCCCCCCAGGAAGTGACTGATCTTCACAATCCTCTCCAATTAAGCTTCTAAAAATTAGAGTGATTTTTGTGTCTGTCTTCTGCTTTTTCCTGTTTGCATCATCGAAGATAATCATCTTGATACCCATCATTTGTTCTATCTGACCCAGGAATGTAAGACAAGTTGTACCCTAACATATCCTGACACATCTCTTCCTAATATATGGTCAGCAAAAAGGAGAAGGCGTGTTCAGGGTGATTGACCATGGCATTCCTTTAAAGATCTAATGCAGTGTGTGAGTCCGTACCTATACAAATAGTAGTCAAGTCTGTGTTTAGACTTAGAAAAAGATTCAAGGTTATGTCTACTATCCTTGGAGGTTAATTTAATATAATGTGGAGACTAGAGTAGATTCTCCATCTGAAATTGTGAGGCTGCTACCCAGAAATGTAAACTACGTAAAAATAAAAAGGCTGTCACTGTATTCTGTACAGGTTGGGCTTACTTGTCTACTGCCTGGCTTAGAGCTGCAAGAATGCAGTGGTATCTCTGTACTCACTGACTTCCTTGCACACATTGTCACAGGAGGCTTGGCTTAATCAGCTTTGAGCTGAAAAAAAGTAATACAAATTGGAACCTTTTGTCATGAAATATTTAAATGTGAGTATGATTTAATGGCTTTGGGGAGAAAATTTAGCATGAGAGATTGTGAGAAACAAGAAATTGATTACATGTAAGAAAGGACTAGAACCTCTAATCAAGTATTACCATATACAGAGAGATCCCTAGCTAGTTATAGCTTAATTCAAAGGGGATAATGGTTAGATTTTTTTTGTTAATTTTAAGGTTTATGAAAAAAATGACATTCCTACCCACTCTTTGTCTAGTTTTGCATTGTGCATACCTACAGTAATTTATGGAAAGCCATCACTATGTAAATATTGAAGCATATGCTGCACAGTTTCCATAAGTAGTATGTTTTCTATGAAATGCAGGCATCTGTGCAATATTTCTTTACTTTTGCTAGGGTGAAAAAGTTAGACAACTTCTTGTTGAAAATTAACAAGATACAGCTTTCTGTAACTAGTAGGAGTAGGCAAGAATCATTTAAGGACCAATGATGCCCTGCTGTTTCAAACCTGTAACAATCCCACCCTTAACTGCCAGTTTCAGTGACACTTGTCAGGCTGCTGAAGGTGCGTCACTCTTCATTGTAAATCCTTACACTAAATGGAACAAATTCCAGTGGCATCTTACACACAAAATAATGTGGAATAACTCTCCAAAAGCATACTGGGAGGCCCCACACTTAGATGACTGCCTGTTCTGCCCGTGCAAAAAGCTGGTTGTGCTGCTGCCAAGTGAGGGACTGTGTGAATGCCCCTACTGCTTATGTGTGGAAATCTGCTACAGGATCCATACCTACTATTTGCATGAGTTACTGTTGTGCTGGCTGTATTTAATTTTTATTTACTTACATATCTGCCTCTGTAAAGAATCCATCTGTTACATAACCCTGTAAATGATTTACAAATCGAAGGAAAAACAAAGCAAACTGCTACCAGTGATACACTACAAAGAGCCTGGAGCTGACTGCAAACAGGAATCCAGATTCAGTACATGTAAGCAGTGACAGTATTTCCATCTTCAAACACTGGCAGTTACACTTTGAAAGAATTAAAACCAATGAATTTGGATAGAAGTCTGTGTGTCTTGGGTCAGTCAGAGGTGACAGTGAAAGACCAGTAAAAGTCTGAAATTAATTTAGTTTTGCAGTTCCAGGTAGGAATTACTCAAACATAAAACCATTAATACTTGTCTGTAAGTTGTGAGAGAAGCAATGTAAGAAGGTTTAGGTCACATTCACAAAGAGAAAGGATAAAGTTAATTGGATAGAAAAATTATATTCTAGAGCTTTAAAATACGAGCCTGCCTTTAATTGTGGTGTTGGTGGTTTTTCTTGTCCCTCCCTTCATCCCATTTTGGTTTAGGCTTGCTTCACTTCGCTTTGTTGTTGGGCATGGGTTTAGTTTTTTTTTTTGTCTGGATGATTTTTACTAGGTAGTATTGATTGCCTGTAAAATACTGCTCTATCAAACAGGTAGAAAGTGATATGGCATAGAAATTAGAGTGCATAAAGGTGTCCAAATGTTGGGGTATCATGGTATTTCCTTAATCACTGTGTAAATATTTCCTTCATCACTGTGTAAATATATGCTGAGCATTTTCTGCATAGATGTGGATGCTAGCACTTCCCATCTGAGTCACCAGGGTAAGTTTTTCATCATTTATTGCTGTTTTAGGGTCTCACAGCCTTGTAAGGTTTGGTTGTCCATGGTCATGCACGGAGCCTTTCTAAAGGTTTTCCAGTCACACCTAAGGTACTGGAACATACATGGCATAGACCTTCATCATTACCTTTGTATCCAGAGAGGTGACATAGATCAGAATGAAAATAATAGAAATAGTTGTAATCAAATAAATATGTGCTTTACTATTTGGGGCATACTGCGTTTTCTAGTACTATAGAAAACAGGGAGTAATCAATTCTCTGAATACTGAAGAGAATAAAATAAATAAGTGAATAAATAAGACCTGTGGGGGGAATAGAAGGTATTTGCAGGCTCCATAATGAAACAGGAGCTAGTGGGTTTGGCAACAGTTTGTAGTTCAAGGTGTTTGGATAAAGTTCTGAAGCTGAAATTCAAGATTTAGAAAGATCAGAGACAGTACAGTACAGCATACTGCAAGGCTTTCAAATTGTTTAATGCATAAGGAAGCAGTGGAATAATTCTAGTTTGATGGCCTGATACAGTGCTTGTTGGTTATAGTTACTGTGCTGATGTTATATCCTGCATTTGCCCAAAAGGAAAGATTCAAATAAAATGATGTATTCATTATATAAGTATTTTAATATGGTTTTTTATCAATACATGCTGGAATGGATTGCCTGACATTACATAGCAGAATTTTTAAGTCCTACCTTCAGGCAAATCTCATGCTTACTAGCAAAAATGAAAGTGTGAAATGCTTTTTAATGTATATTTAACAACAGATAGGCTAGTGATTACTGATGTGTATTCTCTCTGGATTTTTCCCTTGCTATCAGAAGGCAATGCTAAGAGACAACATTTTTACACATTTATGCTATCTAATCCATCAGATGCTTACTTTTTACATATTTTTTAACTGTCATTTGTAACAAGGCTGCAAAATGTCATCTTCTAAGTCTAAACCCTACTGAGATTGCAAGCTTACAATTAATTGCCAGTAATAGTCCAGTTATGCTTAAAACCAGAGGCCCAATGTCTACCTTTTGATGCAAGTCTGTAATGAGTGTGTTTTTCAGTATTGCTGGGGGAAAACAAAAAAGAAAAGGAAAAGGAAAAGGAAAAGGAAAAGGAAAAGGAAAAGGAAAAGGAAAAGGAAAAGGAAAAGGAAGGCATAAGGGACAAGTATTATGTGCTGTTTTTAAGTCTTTTGCCTTGCATCAAAATTTCTTGTGAGTTGGCCCATGTATTGCTTCAGTCTTACGTCTGCTTCTGTTTAAGAAGCAAAACTATTAAATGATTTAATTGTCTCTTTCTTATAGTGAAATGATTTAATAGCAGTTAAGGTAAAAAATGTCTGTTTTTAATAATGAAATGCACATCAACAGTCCATTTTTTTTCAATAATGTATGCTAAACTGTAGCATCATACATAGGTCACTGTTGTTAAAATAAAAATATTGAAAGGATTTTTAGATGACAGAGCCCCACAGTCTAGATTTTGTTTGCTCTGACGTTATTAAACTCAATCTGTTCCTCTGACTGCAATTCTAATCACTATATTTGCCTGGCTGGAGAGTTTTCATCTTTTGGTCAATTTCCATTAATGCTGTTTGCATGTCATTTTTTGAGCTTGATCCTCCATGTTCAAGCAGCAGAGCGTCTTCTATTGAATTCAATAATTATGCACAATCAATAAGATTTTTCTTTGTGTTTGTCTTTGTTGTTTCTTTGATATGGCCTGTAGGATGCTGCAGGCAAGGTGCTGGACCGCTGGGCCATCATGTCCAGGGAAGAAGAGATCATTACCCTTCAACAGTTCCTGAGATTTGGAGAAACCAAATCCATCGTGGAGCTGATGGCAATTCAAGAAAAAGAAGGGCAGGCTGTGGCTGTGCCATCTTCAAAGACTGATTCAGATATAAGGACTTTTATTGAAAGCAATAATCGCACCAGGAGCCCAAGTCTCCTTGCTCATCTGGAGAATAGCAACCCTTCCAGCATTCATCATTTTGAAAACATCCCAAATAGCCTTGCTTTCCTGCTTCCATTCCAGTACATAAATCCAGTCTCTGCTCCACTGCTGGGGCTGCCTCCAAATGGCCTTCTGCTGGAACAGCCAGCAATGAGACTCCGTGAACCAAGCCTTACAACCCAAAATGAATATAATGAGAGCAGTGAATCTGAAGTTTCCCCCACACCCTTCAAGAATGAGCAAGCATCCAGCAGGAATGCTTTAACCAGCATCACAAATGTTGAGCCCAAAACTGAGCCAGCCTGTGTTTCTCCTGTTCAGACGCCTACACCTGTTAACGATTTGTCAAAGACAGAACACACCAAAAGCTCATTCCGCATTCACAGAATGAGGAGAATGGGGTCAGCCTCAAGGAAAGGAAGAGTGTTTTGCAATGCATGTGGCAAAACTTTCTATGACAAAGGTACTCTTAAAATCCACTACAATGCTGTTCACCTGAAAATCAAGCACCGGTGCACTATTGAGGGCTGCAACATGGTGTTCAGTTCTCTCAGGAGCCGCAATCGCCACAGTGCTAACCCAAATCCCCGCCTCCACATGCCTATGCTGAGGAATAACCGTGACAAAGATCTAATTCGTGCTACATCAGGTGCTGCCACTCCAGTCATAGCAAGTACAAAATCCAGCCTAACTTTAACAAGCCCTGGACGTCCACCGATGGGGTTTACCACTCCTCCTCTAGATCCTGTACTACAAAACCCTCTTCCCAGTCAGCTGGTCTTCCCAGCTTTAAAGACTGTTCAACCTGTTCCTCCTTTTTACAGAAATTTGCTTACTCCTGGAGAAATGGTCAGTCCTCCAACCTCACTCCCTACCAGTCCAATAATACCAGCAGTGAGTGGCATGGAGCAACATCCTCCTCCTCCTCCTTCAGAGTCATCAGTGCCATCAGTGCTGATGCCCACCCCAGAGTGTAATGCTGACCTTGCACCCAAGAAGAAGCCAAGGAAGTCAAGCATGCCAGTTAAAATTGAAAAAGAAGTTATTGATACTGCTGATGAGTTTGATGATGAAGATGAAGAAGTAAATGACAGTAACACAATGGTGAATGACATTGGTCACGACAATCACTGCCATTCTCAGGAGGAGATGAGCCCAGGCCTGTCTGTGAAAGACTTCTCCAAAACTGATAGAAACAGATGCATTTCCAGACCAGACATAAGAAGGGCAGACAGCATGACATCGGAAGACCAGGAGCATGAGAGGGACTATGAAAATGAGTCAGAGTCATCAGAGCCCAAATTGTGTGAGGAATCCATGGAAGGTGATGATCGCCTCCACGAACCTGGTGAAAAACCTATGATGCACAGCGACAGACCAGATGAAAACCACAATGACTCTTCCAACCAGGACGTCATTAAGGTGAAAGAAGAGTATACAGACCCTACATATGATATGTTCTACATGAGCCAATACGGACTGTACAACGGAGGCAGTGCCAGTATGGCTGCCCTTCATGAAAGTTTTGCTTCTACGTTCAACTACAGCAGCCCTCAGAAGTTCTCTCCAGAAGGTGAAATGTGCTCCAGCCCAGACCCAAAGATCTGCTATGTCTGCAAGAAAAGTTTCAAGAGTTCCTACAGTGTGAAGCTTCACTACAGAAATGTTCATTTAAAAGAGATGCATGTCTGCACAGTAGCTGGCTGTAACGCTGCGTTCCCATCACGGAGAAGCAGAGACAGGTCAGTAAATATTAATTGATTTTCTACATTATTAAATGCATTGAATTATGTAAGAATAGGCAGTTTAGGATATATGAAGAAATAGAGATATGCACACTAATGGCAAGTGACAATAGTGTTCCCATGATATTGTGAGAGTTTTATCACTTCAAGATTTTCATTGTTGCTTGGCACTTGAAATATTACATATTGTGCCATCTCCTTAAGTGAATGGCTAGATAATAAATGTCACTATTGTTTGTGTGTGCCTGTGAACATATGTATTGCACTTATAAGATGCAGCTTTTGTTTTATTTTATTCTCCTTGCAACTTTCAAAACAAAAAAAGCTTCTATTAAATGTATAGTAAATTATATACAATACAAATGTCATCATGCGTGCGTATGAAACCACAGGAAGGAGGGGAAGGGGTAGATGGATAGTCAGATGAATGACTGGAGAGAACATAAAGACTGGAATGAAAGAATTATTCCCATCTCTGCAGGGTCATATAAGAGTAAATAGGAATCATTAGAAGAATACTCTTTCTTCTCTTAGAGTTTTTAAAACAAGCTGCTATGTTGCAGTAAGAACAAGTAAATACTGAGAAAATAGTTGTCTATTTCTTTAAGTGAACTTCTACACCTCTCTGTCCGCTGTGGTTACTTTATTTTCTTTTCTACATGTGAGCAAAGTCCTTCCCCACTGGTAGGAATTATGCACACTCAGAAAGGAGAGGCTAGACTCCTACTTTTTTTTAAGATCAAACAGGGCATATTCTGCTGGCCCTTCAGCTGACATCATGCCCTAGCAATGCTGCATCAATACTGGAACAGTTTGGCTTAAATACAAGCAGCTGGTCCTTAAAGTCTTAGCTGAGGTTTTTTGTTTTTTATTCCCGAGGAAAATGTAGTATAAGTGGTGTTTGTCAAGGTGGTAGAATAACACAGTTATTTCATACTTGTGGATAAAAGCTTTCGCATGTGATGATGATCATATTGTGACATAACAAAATCTCTCTAGTTCATCAAGTGATGGTGAGATTCGGTTGTGTCTACTCATGTTTCAGATTTTTTCATTATGTTTTGAAAATTTGGCAGAGACAGAATGGAAGTAAAACCTAGCTAAACATTTTGCACAGTACTCACCCCCCTCCATTTTTTACCCACCAAAATTGATGTGGCTTGAAAGTGATTGTATCATGTATATAAAGTGAAAGGAAGTCAGTGCAGAGGATACTGAGGAGCAAAAATTCACTATCATGATAAGACGGTCCAGTCTCCAAATATCTCATGTCTTCTGTTACAATTTATGAAATTGACTAAACAGAAACACAAACTTAACAGACTTAAGAATATAGCTCAGAACAGTTAAGAAGGACAATCTGGAAAGTCTGCAATTCAGATGGATTAAACCACTGGACGTGAAGCAGGTAAAACTCCCTTCCTGATAACTTTCATGGGACCTGAATTTGACAAGGGAAGGGAATATTTCTGAGACAAGATCATTAATAAAGGACACATTTTGAAAATTATTTTGTGACCTATGAATAATACCTCTATTAAGCTTATTGAAAGTTAGAAGTGTGATTTAGGAACTTAACATGCAGGCTGCAAATTTATAGACAAAACTATTGTTTACATATAATTTTGAGTTGCATGAAGTACAAGTAATCTTTTTGTATTATCCCACTAATAATATTGTGAATATGGTTTCAATTTTGCATTGCACTTGGGACAAAATAAATTTGTAGGCATATTTTTATCCTTTAATTATGAAGATTTAAGAGTGGTTACACATGTGAAAAAAATTCAAAGGTGTAATGTGTCCATTCAGACTTCACGTTTTTCTAAATTCATGAGCATTTCTGGTTTGCTATACTTGCCTGGAATTACTTTTAAGCACAGTAATATTCTTGTGCTTCTTGATAATTCTTTCAAATATTTGAGTAAGAAGCATCCTCAGAACTTCCCTGGGCTAGCTATTTCCATCCAGAAATGTCTAGGAACATGGGGAAATGACAGCATATGTACTGCATATAATAGAAAGCAGATGAAATATTGAAATAAACATTTAAAACATTATTTTCTTAAAAGTAAGGGTTTTTTCTCAGAAGAAGTTTGGAAGTCAAAGTTATTTTTTTAATTATTTGCTTATTTATTTTTATGTGTTTATTTTTGGCATACTGTTTAATTGCCCTAGATAACTTTTGATTCAATATGTTGTTTTGGTTTTTAGGGTGTTTTTTTTTGCTGACATTCTTTTTTAATACATGCATTTGCTTTGGAGATAATCATTACCTAAGTATACAATTTCTAGCTCTTCAGATTGTGGAAAGCACCTCAAAGATAGCTAGATAACTAAATTAATAGCATTGCAAAGTGAGAACTCCTTCCAGCCACTTAAATCAATTTAGCTTAAAAGCTTAGAAGCATTTTGCTATTAACTGCTGCACAAGAAATAAGGAATTGCTACTTAAAGTGAATAATAATAATTCCTGGATAATATTTGTCATCTATGTCCCACTTTGGAAACATTATTAAAAGTGTATAGGATTTGCTTGTTTCCACTAGCTGGAAAATTTGACTAGCTAGAGAAGCTTCGAGTGTCTTCACTTTGAAAATTACAAATAAATAATTTTTTCAGTACTGCCTTCTCAATGATATCAGAGTTCTAATTACGCCCTAGCTTACAGACTCTTATGGAGTTATCTTTATTTTTATTCATTTTATTAATCATGCTACTCGTGTTATTAATATTATTAATCCCATTATAACTAGTTGTAGGTCTAAAACGCATATGTCTACTTATATTCTAAAAGAAACTACAAGCTTTTTTGGAGATAAATAAATTGGCCTTTTTTGTTTTCTTCAGCGTTATCTGATATTGCTTAAGACCTTTTCCATCACAGTTCTAGTTAATCAAAGTTTGTATTCTCCCTGTCCTGTACATGTATAAAACTAAATTGCTGACAATGGGTGTAGCTGTCATAAAATAAGCTTTGCAAGGGTGGATCTGTGATATACACTGGTGGATACTAGAGACATGGGATTGCCAGAAGCAAACACAGTGCTCTTTGACTGAAGTACTTTTTTTGTAATCCAAGTTGCAGCTGCAGCTCTCCATTGTGCAACGCATCCTATAGCAATTCATGTTAAGGACTGACTAAATCCAGGTTCACCATTCCCGTGTCATTTGTGCCAAAGTTAACTCCTGTGTAAAATTCCTTCTGCCAGAAAGGCTGGAATATCTTCTGAGGTCTTTGACTAAATACTGCTATTCCTTGCAAATAAGGGTCATGATAATCAGAAGGTTCAAGACTTCCATCTTGCATGTCTTTTTGGAACACAGGGCAGAAAAAAGTATAGCAGAGTCCTGGCTCTTACTGTCAATGACCCAGTAATTCCATTTGCTCTTCTAAAAGTTGGACAGAGTGGCTTTTGAATAGTGAAGCTCCACTGAGCCTAGTTTTTTTTTTAAGGGCCTCTTTTCATCACTTTCAGAGCTACAACTAACATCACTCATCAAATCATCTTTATACGTATCTTTGATCTTTTCCCCACACAGAAAACTCTTTCTGTCTTTGTCTCCCTGGAAGCACTATGCTTTTGAAAACCACATTTTCTACCATTCTTCACCAGCCACTCCCTGAATTAGCTGTTCATCCGTTTACTTCAGATGTTCTTTCTTCTAAAGGCAAGATGTTCATCCTGCATCTTGTTGCAAGAAGGTAATAGAGACTAAATAGGAAGCCAGAGCATATTAAAAATTATGTCAGTGTTCAGAAGCAATATCGTAAGTTTCATTTGGAATAGAAAGATACCTTTTCCAAATAATTTTTACATTGAAAAAGAGAGAGAGGGAAAGTAAGGTCCTGTGAGAACAGTGCATTTGAATGGAAAGACTTGTCCTTGTAAAGAGAATTCTCTTTGTACTCAGAGGTCTATCCTGAGAGTGAGGAGAAGGGGCCTAAGGCTGCAGTAGTTAGATTCCCCCAGGATCTATAGCACAGCTTCATCTGTTAGTCCTGCCCCAGCAGATACTTACTTTGTCTTACAAAGAGATAGGTGTAGTTAATCCAGCCAGCACTGAGGTACAGCTGCTCAGGGAATAACGCAGAGCTGTGAATGAGACATACCAATAGGAGGAGGGAATAGCTATTTCCTGTTCAAAGAGGACAACAACACCAAAATATCATCTGAGACTGTGTTGGTGAGCACGTGTCAAGATAAAGGTCTGGCTGGTAAAGCTTAGAGTAGTCGGCTACATCTTTTAAAGCCGAGAATGTTGTGGTCAAAACCACCAGTGAAACGTAAGGCAGAAGGACCTTCTGCCTTCAGTTTGTGTCATTGAGAAGCTGCTGTCAGAAATAGAACAATCTCCACTGTGGGCTTTAGAGAGTATTAAATGCTTGTTTCACCTCAGTGAATATATTTGTATTAAAATCTGTGTTTCTTAAACTAGAACACAACAATAGTAGAATTTGTTACCACATTATTCTTTCTCTTAGCATATACTAAATACATTAATTTTTAGTATACCTATTCAGAGGAACAAAGTAAGAAGTTTTCACTTTATCTTTCTGCTACTACAGTAGGACTACTAATTGCTCCAATTTGTCTTTCAGTTTTCTCTAAAAGTGAGCATGGTGTGTCTTCGTGCGTTCCACAAGATGGGAAAAGTGATTGAGCCCCATGAATAAATTTAAAAGCAAAATAGTATCTGCTTAGGGTGATTTATAAATAAATATAAGGCAACCATTGGTGCCAAGTGTGATCATGCCACTTGATTGCTAGTTAAATGAGTCCAGATTTAAACATGTAAACTCCTTGATTTGTATGGAGCTAGACAGCTGTAGGTGGTTTATTAAAACCTGCTGATGTCTCCAAAACTAAGTTTGTGCAGATATAGGCCACTGGGTTGCTGTATTGAAAAGGCAGAGGCATACTTTTTGTCTGGTTACCCTGTACAGGTGTGCTTGAATAAATTAACATCAGTTACCTATGATGAGCCACTGCATACATTATCAAGGGAGGTGAAGATGTGAGAAAGCTGCTACCTGCCTCCTGTTATCACCTCCTTGACACAACAGCATCCATTTTTTCATCACCCTACTATGCTTGGAATCTTCTAAAGATTACTTTTTTGATGACTATTTTTTTATAAATGTACTAAATCCTAGGAACTGTCAGCTCCAAGAAATAAGGTATGTCACACTGGTCCTTCACTGTTACCGTATTTCCCATAATACGGCGGCGGTCATATACAGCTTGAATTTCCTCCAACAAAAGCAGTGAAATCAGATTTTAATACATTAAAAGACATTGAAGAGACAGAAGTTCTGTTTTATAATTTTTTAAATTTATAAGCATGTTTAAACCTGCACCACTGTTTCTGCATGCAGTTCATGAAGAGGGTGGCTGCATATCCAATGGAACTGCATGAGCCATTAGGTTTTCTCTTTCTGGGTAACTAAGGTGTATGTCACTGCTAATCTTTCCCTTAAGCAGGAGGACCTGGATCATAAAGAAACATTTTATGCCACCCATATCACAAAGCTAGCCTGTTCCATGAGTAGCCATACTGAACACGAACTGTTTCTCCTGTTCCCACCTGCTGAGAGAAGCAGAATTGGAGCTAGAATGCACTGAACTCATGATTTCTTCATAAGATTGTTTGGGTTTTTTTAGTTTGAAAGAAAAGAAATAAGATAAAACAAGCCCTGAAGGAGCTATTTATGTAGTAGATGTCACAAGATCAGCTCTGGTGTGGAGGGAAGAGTTGTCCAACCACACATGCCCATGTAATTTGCTTTTAAATTGGAGGTGGTTGCTGTTTTTTAAACTACGTGCTGCCTTTGTTGGCTTTTTCTTTTCTGGTGCACAAAATTATTGAACTTTATGAGTGACTTTCTTGAGAAGTTCATTTTTGTATGATCTTGCAAAATAAACCAAGGACTTTTCAGTAAATACATAATATTTATTATATTTAAATGAAGTGCTACATCGGTATTAAGATAGGTGGTAAGCATAAGAAAAACTTTGAAACTACTACCCAAAACCAAAACACAGAGTTCAGCGATGTTTTCTCCTGGTACATGTTGTGGCCAACAGTGTAAATTGTTTGTAAAAACAATTTGTTTTGTCCAAGGTTCCTGTGTAGGTTCTGTGTGTCCTATTTTTGGTGATACAGGACTGAGAACTGAATTTATAATATCATGATTGCCTCTACGTTCCTAAGGAATAATTGGAAGAACCAAAACTGCTCCAGAGAGTGAGAGAAAATCGAGTCTTGTCCACTTACTTGACCAAATGTAAAAGCTGTTCCACATATACAGAGGTGTCCCATCTTTCTTAGACTCCTTTGGAAGTGGGATAAAACATCTGACTATGTTAGTTTCTGGATAAGGCTCTAGCTACTATTTTAAACTTACAGCAAAACACTATAAGCAACACACTACAAGGTAGTAGTACCAGGGTACTACTCGCCTGGACTCATGAAAACAGAACAAGACACTGAAACTTGGGAGATGTAGTATTCTCAGGTGGAGGAGTCTGGGGAGAAGTAATGAAACAGGGAGGGAGACACACTTGTGTCAGGAATAACTGTGTGTTTGGAGTTACAGTTATTGATGTAGGAGAAAGACACAAAGTAGGCACATAAATTCTGTGCTGAATATTGACATGTTACATACATTAATTTTTTTTTACAAGCTTTGTTTGTCTGTCTGAAAAAAAGAAAGTCACCTGAAGAGGCAAACTTTAGATCAGATCTTATGGCCTAACCAAATACTACTTGTAGGTGAGGCCATCCCTCATAAGAACTCTTTAATGATGCTGCCGCTCCTCCTCCTAGGAACCTCCTTGGAGGCTAGCATGCCAGTTCTGTCAGTGTATCTGAGCGGGGGAATACTTTGCTTCATCCCAACGATAGAGTCATTCCTAGGGTTTGTGAGATCATGGGGTTGGTTTTGGGTTTTTTTTTTTAGTTATGTAGCAGGTGATGAGTGTAGTAAAACAAAGCTCATTTGTTTCCAATTCCATCACTTTTTGACAAAATATGTCTTTACTACTGGTTTACTGCTGGACCCAGGTAGATCGGTTAAGAATTAAAAGAAGCCTTTTACTGTAGCCTGTGATTTCTGAGACACTGGCCTGAAGGCAGATTTGCACTAAACAGGTGAGACGGGAGTGTTTTGGACTAGAATATGTCTTAGTAATAGATGTTACTAAAAAATATTTGGCAATTTATGGGTCCTGGGGAAAAGAAAACCCAAACCCCAACCTCTCTAAATCTGGGACACCTTTTCATGGTTGTACAAGTAGTTAGTGGTTAGAAAATATGACAGGGAGTCATAAATTCATAAAGTAGAGCCTATAATTGCAAGAGTATGCTGTGCAGTTAGAAGCAGATAAGGGGAATACTTAAAAAGGCTGCTGACTGCTTATCTAAGGGAAGACCTGAAAGAAGAAAATGAAGTACTTGATGATGCTAGGGAGGAACTGTGTACTGTATAGGCATGCGCACAACTTTTTACTACTCCTTTGTCCTGATCTTCAGTACTCACAGTCTTCTGTCCCATGTCTGTCTTTAGGAAAAATGGTGAGCTGTGCCACAAATCACGTACTGGTATTTGTATAATACTGTAGGTACTACAGTAGGTATACATAAAGCATTCCCAATGAAATGAAAGACCTAGGATGGTCTGTCAGGACCTGAGGTAACAGAGTAATATCACAGGTGTAGTACCACTTACGGCTTTTCATATGCTGACCTTTTAATGGCAAATATGAATATTTCCTTACAGGAGATGTAAGCCCACCACATCTAAAGAAAATTTAAGGCTTTTAGTGGTGTTTCCTGCTTACCAGTAACATATTTTAAATAGCAGCTTGTCTTGTGCTAAGGAACTTTTTCTTTTGTTTTGTTCTTTCTTTGTTTTTGGGGTTTTTTTTAATGAAGAGCTCGTTTTGCATTGACACTTGCCCTAAAAAGCATTACTTAAAAGATCTGTCTGAGAAATAATTTAGCATTTTTGCCATAAGGCATTTTCAAGCTTCATATAAATGGACCTGGAAGAAAAATGAACGAGATTTAGATTTGCCAAAAATGTGCACAGTCAGAAAGAAAAGATTGCAGGACTTCATTGCCGTGTAAAGTGGTTCATTTAGTACAGGGAGAACAGAGGGAGAGAAAGAAAGGATGGGCTTGTTGTAAGATCTTTCTTCCCTGTTTATTTTGCTCTTTCAGGGAAGAGACAGGAGGAAAACAAACTCTAATGTGTATGTCCATGTCTGACTATGAGCCCGAAACATAAGCAGTAAATTCTAAGTTTTATAAGTTATTTCCAGTGGTAATGATTTTGATTTCAGTGCTTTAAAAATTTTATTGCTTACTTTATTAACTAGGGGAAAGTGGTGCCTGCTTCCAGTGCAATACACTCTTTCCCTCTCTCTTCTTCTTCTTCCTTTTCTTGCAGGCTTTTTTCTCCCTCTTCTTTACTTTGTTATGCCAAAATAGAAAAGTGACTACACTTCAGCCTCTTTCAACTGTAAATGCAAACAGGACACAGTTAATTTTACTGCCCATAAATTTTGCACTGTGCTTTTGTGCATACTGCACAAAAGGTGAAAATAAAAATAGCCCAAATATGTATATATGTCTGTGTGCCTGTACTGAAAGAAAGACCTATATATAGATTTGTTGGTAGATAAAGCTTGAAAATACAAATTGGCAGAAAGAGAACTTGGATTCTCACACAGAAAAGGTAAACGAGTCCTTGTTTCAAGAAGAAGATACATGCAGAATATGCAAGATTGGGAATCAAGATTTCATGAGGGGAGGAGACAGGCAGGCCGTGGCAGGAAGGATAACAGATGTTGTGCTGGATGTCTCTGAGGTCTGATAGCCAGATAGGGGAGTAGCACTAATTCTGCAGCTTTTTTAGCCTCTTCTGTCACAGAAGGGGCACTGCTGGGTCAGTCAGCTCACTAGTAATTGTGTTTTACAGACTTCTAAAGCAATTGGCTCAGTCAGTCCCAATTCAATAAAAGTGGAGAGCGAGAGTGAGAGCACTTTTGTTCTATTTTTTACTTGAAATTATTTCATTCAGCAGTCTATCTTTTTTATTACCAGGATTTGACATTAGCACTCCAAGCTATATTAGCATCCATTTCAGCAGTTCGGTAATGGTATTAAAAAAACACTTAACTTCAACGGTGAATGGTTGTATGACAGTACCATAAAAATCCACATTAAAAAAAAAAAAAAAGTATGTATTTGTCCCTGCAAATTATTTTTCACTTGTTTAACCACTTCTAAACCGTGGTCCCTTGACTGGTGTTTCCAAGAGCTGTAGCAGCAGGGCAGGCTTCTAAAGGAGCCCAGAAGCAACAGCAGCAGCAATGGCATAAAGGGAAGAATTAACATTTAAAGGAGATGTAATAAGAATACACAAGAACACATACCTGCACAAGAAAGAACTTGTGTTTTGGGTGAGTGTCTGTTTAAACTCAAATCACTCAAGGTAAAATCTTTGGCATCTTCCACATTTCTGGGATTTCATTCTGAACTCAGCACTCTCCAAGCTTGGGACAGCAGCCTAACTATCTTGGCACTGCAGCACGCTCATAAATGACTGCATTAGGTTCTAAATTTTGATTAAATATTCCGTAATTAATCAATGGTAGACATGAAGCAGTTGGCAAGGTCCAGAGCTGCAAAATGTTTAAAACATAAAACATTACAAAGTAATTAGAATGTGCTCCTTCAAGAGAAGGATTGCCTTCAATAAAGAGGTAAATGATAGCATCATGTTTATTGTGGACGTAGGCAGCCAGTGCAATATGATAAACTGCAGGAGATACACATATCAGTAATCATCCACATTATTAGTGTCATTAATCATAATTCTAAAAATATGACAGCAGCAGCCAACTTTTTGACCAATTTTGCCTCTGCCTGTTGGCCGTTATAACTCCACTAATAGACTGTAGAGCTCCTGTGCGTGGCAGTTTGCATTGAGAATGGAAGGTTAATTATATTTGAGCTGCTGATTCCTTCTCTCTTTGGAAAAGACTGAGCACTTTGATGATCCCCGGAGCTCACTGCTGTTAAACCAGTAAAAGTACTTTATTGAAATTTTCTTTGTTGGTCAGGAATGAGTAGATGTTTCAAATGAGATATAAGCGCCAGGCTGGGATGGCCACTAATGTTTTATCCAAAATAATCCTTGGACAGCAAGCTGAACTCATACTTCCCTCAGATATCTTTGCACAGTCTCTTGTGGATGGGTAAAAAGTTGAGAATTTAATAACCACTGACAATAGTATGTATGGAAGAATCTCAGAGGATTGGAATTACTGAGGAATTGGGGCATCAGTGAAGGCAGGTTATAGGATAATCAGCTATCAGTTGACCTGAAAGGGGTACTTATTTTGTAATGTAAAATTACAAATAGAGGAACGCTGTTGAAGTACCACATCACATTTGGTTTTATAGTTCCTCTGATATTATATAAATAAACCCTGCATTTTTAGACAAACAAAGCTGCGGGAATGAGAACTACCATCATATTGTGACCAAACAAAAAAAAAAAAAAAACAACAAAACTGTACCAGGATCGGAGGATTTATTATAAACCTTCTAAAAAATACCATAAGATAAAGTGTTGCTGTGCATTAATAACTGAAAGAAAATAATTGGTTTCAAAACAGAACTGGGGGAAGTTTGCTGTTCTGGCTGAGTTTAATCCTGTTAGCATTTACTAAATGCTGAAAATCAGTAAAATTCATTAATGGGATTCTGAACTGAAAGGACTTTTTCCATGAAATTTTGCAAAGCTCTCACATTTTACATGACTTCTGTACCAGTAAAATAAAATGAAGGATAAAAATTGGTGAATACAAAATCTGCATCATGTAATATTTAGATGATTTAGGTTTAAAATGAAGTGTTATTTAATTCTGTTTGGCAACAGATTCTACCTAGATATTGCCTCACTACTTCTTAAGGGAAAAGGACCAGCATGAATCTTCAACACACACATGATGAGGGCTTAATTCATGACTGCTATGCAGGGCCATGTGTGAATCGAATGCACAAGGATCAATTTGTCCAGAGAACATGTGTAGGTTGAAGAAAGAGCTTATGGCAGTTGGACTGATTGTCAGTGATGCACACACAATTCCTATTGAAAGTGACGTATGATTACCTTCTTGTGTATGCAACGTAGATGCAGCAAGTTAGTTCACTTAGGAAATATTCCATCAGATAAGTCTTTTTTATTCCTAACTTTCTCAATCAGTCTGGCTCCTAGACGAGTGCTGTTTTGTCATGAATCTGTTTTTCTCCCAGTCAGTTAGTAAAGTGAGAGGTTGAAGTGTTGCAATGGAGTTTTGATTGTTTCTGAGTAAATTTGGCAAGTATGCCAGTGGCTGTGATTTTTGTTTGTAATATTTTTTGATCTTTAATGGACAACAATAGTAATATATTAAGAGTGCGACATGACCTTGATGCTTCTGAGCGCACACAGCTGTTGTGAAAGTGTTACTCTGTTCACACCGTAAGGACCATCTCACTAAACACCTCAACAGGTATGTACTGAGTTATTGAGCCTTTCAAGAATCCTGAACCTGTCAGATTTTACATAAAAAATTATTTGGTAGCAAACATTGTCACTGGATATCAGTTCCACATCTAACCTGAGTATTTGCTCACACAGTCAGTTACCCTGCCTCCCCAAATGCAATCTCAGCATTAATACTTTTTTATGTATTCCATGGCAAAGACAAATTGTTTCCGGACTGTAACTGTGGATTAAGTATGCAAAAGGCATGTTTGCCACTGCCAACAAACCAATAATTCTCACTAACATCTTCAGAATTGCAGCATTTATATAGTTGCAAAGTGGAGTAAACAAACCATCTGTTTGGCTTTACCATATATGTCATGCTCTCTTATTAGCATATTACAATTCATTTAGTAAACAAATTTGGTGATTTTGTTTATGTCAAAGTTAGAGAGAGCTTGAAGATGATTAACATTCCTGGGACAGGCACATTAATACATTGCTTCCTCTGCAAAGTTAAATGGCTTCTCAGGAGAATCACCCCTTGTTGACAGGATGAGACTGTCAATTTTGTTTGCCTGCCACATTAGGGGCCGTAAGGGGATGGGAAGCTCTGAGAAAGAGGAGCAGTGTAGGCAGCATAATTCACTGCGAATTGAAAAAAGAAGTCTAATTCTGATAAATGGTCGACCCCAATACATCCTACCTGTTATTACAACAGACGTGCCGTATCTGTGCAGTAAATTAGTTAAACCCCTAAAGAGTTTGATGGGAGCTTATCTTCAAGTGAATAATTTGAGTGTAGAGGGAGCTGTCTTCGTGACCAGTGTGAGTGATTTGTTTCATATTGAAAGGGATTGAAAATGACTGGGCTCCACATCTTTAATTTGCAAGAACTTGCTTGTCCTTTATTTCCTGCATTTAATAAGCACTGTTTTTTTACTTTTTTTAATAGGTGCTGAACTGTATTTTACCTTTTGGATTTTCTTCCAATGAAAGGTTAATATTTTTCAGATTCTATGCAATTTAAAGCCTCAAGAACTGATGTTTTACCAAAACTGTTCATGTAGAAATACCGTGGTTTCATTGGGTAGTATAGTATTTTGTCTTCCCTCATTGTTCCGAAGTCTGCAACTGTTCCTACTTTTCCCTTCGCATTAGAGACAAACTGAACATTATCAAATACATGGAAGTGCTGGTGCACAGGCTGAAACCTTTGCCCTATTCAAATTAATTTTTATAATTTAGGCCCTATAAGTATTTCAACCCTATATTGAATTTGATTAGATTTATGGATTTTTAGGGTTTGGGGTTTTTTATATTTTAATTGAAAAAAAAAACAAAACAACCAAACCAAAAACCCAACCAACCACACCAGAATCACCTCAAAGCCTGTATCAAAGACTCATGATAGAATGGCAAAATTAGACCGGTAACTGAGAGATTAATTTCTTTAACAGTTTCCATGATTAATTCCTACAGTGCAGAAACTGTTTTATTGTTGATTCCGTTACGTAAATAAGGACAATATTTGCTGCTTCTTTCCTGAAGAAATGTCTGAACTAAGACCAGATCTTTTCTCATAAATAAGTACATTGTTGTATTTAGCCGGAGTCTTGCTTTCTGGTTCTTTGGTTTTAGCTACATGAAACTCAGCACTTTCAGTTTGCATAGGTTCTGATAAAAAAGCCTGGGTTTACTTGCTGATATGTTCACATATTCTGAGCCTTTCTATGAATTTTGGGCTTAAGTAAGCAGGAAAGAAATGTGAAATTAAGGTAAGACCACAATCTTTGCTGTATTAGCAAATTTCTTTAGCAAATGAAATTGTGAACTTTTTAAACAAAACCAGAACTCTTTATTGACATCCTTTGAGATGAAGAGGAACACAAAGAACTTTGTTTAACATTTCATTACGTGTAAAAATGTAGGCTCAATACTGAGCAGAAGATAAAGCTGAACAAAGTTACATGGAAAGGAAAATGAGAGTTTTGTTTTTATGGTATTTTAAACCAGGCTGATAGACCTTAGCAGCATAGCAGAATGATAGCTTATATGGAATGGACCAGGTGCAACCTGAGCAGTTAATTCAACACCAGACTTAATAAGAGGTTTGGTAATCTATACATAAACTACAAGACAGTTGTGTCCTGGCCTTTGATTTTATAATAGAACCTTCTCCAAGCTGCTGAAGGTACTGCCATTTCAGGTTTTGTAATCCAATATTATCTTATGTCTTCTTTAAGAATAAATAAATGCACTGTTACTTGTAAAGAACAGATTTTAGGAGAGAATAATTTAGTGTTGATTTTGGATGCATTGTCTCCAAATACACTTTTATCATATTACTTAATGTTGGGATCACTTACTGTATCTTAAACTATAGCTGGCCAAATACTGATGGTCCTGCTGTGATTTCCTGTGTGACTTCTCTGCACAGGGTAGGATGGTAGGGTTGGACAGCATTACTTTCGCAAGTTGTCTGTTTGCTGAAAAAGTGTATTTTCAGAACATTCAAAGTATAAGAGATTAGGATATTATTTTATTTGGGAACAATACTATAAATGATGTAGCAGGATACAACTGGAGATATTTGAATTATTAATTTCAGAATTTTAGTGAAAAATACAGCACACATTGGTGATTGTGTGAGATTTTTGTCAGGCAACCTATATGGAATGGACCAGCTGAGGAGGAGCAATATCTGCCCTGCCTGAAATTGTGAACAATATAATCAATCCATTTTTAAAATGCAGTTGGTTTTGTGCTTTATATGTGCTTGAATTTAAATAAATTCTCAATCATCCAAATTCCCTGACTTTTCTGTTCTCATCAGTGTTCAGTTTTGTCCTTATGCAGACAAGACTGCAACCATGGTTGCATCCAAAGTTGGCCTTGAGTCATGCATAGAATTCATGCCAATTTCTGTGCCAGAACAAATTCTGCTCTCTGAAAAATTCTTTCTTACTCGCTACAAAAAAAACCCAAACCAAACCAAAAGGCTGACTAAATGAAAATAAACTGAAATATAGCAGCCATTGCATTTTTCTTTCCAACATATGTATGGTAAATTAACAAAATCAGATTCATTGATATGTGTGGAAAGAAGCTGCTGAAGAGAACCCAGCCTGGATTTATGAGCTGTTTAAACGGCATGTATGTTTAATTGACCGTATTTCCTAGGCTTATAATCCCCTTTCTTCTCTTGATGCATAGTGCATCTCTCACTAGAGGAGTAGGTAGTAGGTGGGGTGGAACCGACAATGAATTTTAATTATGGAAGAATGCTTCCATGAACTTCACAAAGGAAAGAAAATACTATCATTGTTGGGCCATGACTGCAGTCAAAGAGCTGCTGTAAGTTGTTGTAGTGCTCTGCACTGTGCTGCTTCTGAAAGGGCAGTGGCAAATTAGGTGAGATACCCTTGCCACTACAGATTTCATGTGTGTCATTATTATTATCATCCTTGAAGCAGCACTGCTCTGCTCTTAAAATCATTGAATTCAGAAGGCTAAATTCACTCTGATGAATACTTTCCATATTCCTTTGCCCACTGTATGTCTGGTTCGTGAATAAAGAATGTTGAAATGTTAATTATATGACATTCTGGGTCTCCTACAATAAAGCCACTGCTAAAACGTTCTTGCCACAACAAGCTACATCTCAAAACATTTTGGAAAAAACACTCTTCCCTTTTTTAACATGTAGTACAGTGCTATACCATTTCTTGTTGCCTAGAATGGGATAGGTTTGGTAACAGGAGCTAAGTGATATAAGTTATTAGTTAAGCAGTTCCAGCCTCATTTCTGCCTGAAAGATTTCATAACTTTTTACACAACATTTCCATTGCCAGTATCAAATGACATTATGGTAGTTGTTGAACAGGTAAGCAGTCTAAGAATTTAAGAGTCATTCAAAGACCAAATNACAGCTACTGTAGTGCAAAGGTTATCAGAGCTGGCCTTACATTAGCCAGCTCAGATAGGAGGAATAATGGAATCATGGCAAGGTGGAGCTTACCTGGTTTTGGCATATCTTACTTCATTATTTTCTGCTTGATGGCAGTGTTCATCACTCTGCCACAGCTTACTGAGGGAACATTGTTTCTGTGTACCTGGGAGCGGAATTCATAGGAGGAAGAGATAGCACCATTGCAAATCACATCTGAGAACAGAACAGCTCAAGAAAGAAACTGCAGTTGCCATGGGAAGGAGCAGATGAACAGATGAGAAGGTGGCTAGCATTGGCTGAGGGTGGTAGAGGACTTGCAGGGATTTGGGAGTGAAAAACAAGCAGGGCAGAAAGAGTTAGATTAAGATGGAATATTCCAATTGACATAGAATATTTCAATTGACATGGAGAAACGGATCTTGAAACTACTAGAGCAAGTTAAGATGGTAGAACATGCACATTTTCCCAGAAAATAGCAAGGAAGATCAGTATTGTATGAGAGGAGCAAAGAAATAAAGTTTATCAAGACAAAAGACAGTATGGGCTTGGCCAGTATTTGTAACACTACTTTTTTCTTCTTGTGTCTCTGTTTCTGCTGTTTGCAGCTGCTAGGTCAGTGTACAGGTTGTTTGCCACTGAATAATAGTCTTCGTAGCAAATCATGTTTCATATCTGCCCTTAAACTCTATTATATTCAGCAATTGCCAGTGCTTGCCTTTTCCCTTTTTAAAATTCCTAGTCTCTACTGACTCTCTTTGTACTCTGCCTTTATCTGTACTCTGCTTCCTTAATTCCACTTTTTTGCTTATGGTTCCATTATTTGTTGCCATCCTGACATACACAGAACTTTCTTGTCATCTTTTTTCCAAAGGACCTTGGGAATATTGCTGACAGCCCTGAGGGATGCCCACTTTACGCAAGGCACTGTTCAAGCAGCACACTGCACAGGGTTCTCAGTCTGCACCTCAGGGTGCAATGCTGAATGTAGTTGTGTAGCAGATAGGAAAGGAGAGTGGGGTCAGGCTCTGAGCATTCTAGACAAGTGTGTCTATGAAAACATACTTTTTCTTCCCTCCTATCCAAATGGCTGTTTAGCTTCTGGAAATAGCATGTCGCTAGTACTTTCAGCATAGAGTACTCTTAATTCTGACCAGATTTTTGCACCTTTGAGTTTTGATTTTGGCATTGGATTAAAAAAACTACAGTATCCAAATAAATGAACTTTTTCTCACAATTAATTCCTCTTATCTCTCCCAGTATGTTTTTGCATGTGGTATTTAGGGCAAGTACTGAACACAAGTGAAATAGATTAAGAAATGAATGTAAAAGAATCAATTCTTTTGGACTGTGGTTGCATAATGGAAATCGACTCCTATGAATGAACCTATGTTCAGAAGTTATGAGCAGCAGAGCTAATGCACTGCTATGAGTTCATCTTTATTATTGCATTACACCTGAATCAATTGATAAAGTAGCTTTTTTTTTTTAAGGCTAGGAATGGCACTTAATTGAATAAAAGTCAATGTAATTATATTAGGAGAATCCAACAGTACTGCTGACAGCGGAAAAGGGACACTACTGAGCAGAGTGCCAGAACTGGTCCACACATTTCTGCACATCGTTTGCCTGACAGATATTATAGGCTGGTACATACTTTAACTGGATTACTGATTGCCACTGCTGTAAGTGAGAATTGAATAAGGGAGGCTTCTCCTCTTATCAGAGCATCAGCAGGGTTTGCATCCTTAAACTGGTCTTTCTCAGAATGGCCTCTGTGCATCTGGGGCTCAGTGGCCCCTCTTTAATGTGGTAATTTATTCTTATCTCTTCACTCAGTGAATGCTGAAGTTACTTTCACTGCATGCCTGGCTGCTTTTTTTCTCAGCAACAAACCAAGGAAATAGTAAGTGTAAACGAATGGAAATAACAGTTGCAGTTATTCTAACTAGTTTCTACACTGCAGCAAATTCCTGAACCAGGGGAGTGAGGAGCGGAGAGAGAGGGAAAATTGTAAGAAGTAAATACATGGGCACTTTATGAGTAGTTCACAGTTAGTGCTACGATGATAAGCACAAATGTGCTTTTATGGTCGTGTAATAACACTGGTCAGCGTGGACAGGCCTTCACAGTAAGTGTTTCCTGAACTGCACTTAGCAACTTTATGTGGAGTGGTTCGCAATCTGACACCAGGAAGGCAGGGGACTGTTGGGACTACTGTTTATCATTCATGTATGTGCACACTGCATGCATCTGTTCATAAGTCATTTGTGGATAATAATGGGGATGCTGTGAATATGCTTTGATTAATTTGCTTTATTTTTTTCGTATTGTGTGGTTGAGTCAGTATCCATCAGCACAACAGTGTGAGATTGCAACTGACAAAAAATTATAGTTTCACAGTCAAGACTCTTTTTTTAAATCTGTATTTTGTTGGTTTTAGATATTATTTTCTTTTGTCTATTTTTTTTTAAACCAGATATGTCTGGATTGGAATGTGAATTTGTTCTCTCTCTCTCCTCCCCCTCCCCCTTTCTTTCTCTTTTCTCCTTTCTTCTCTCTCTCTCCCTTTTGTGATCTCAATTTAGCAAAAGATTAGAAAGCTGATCTTATCACAAGGTAAGCTCAGCCTTCCTAAGTGCAGTGTGGGGATATGCATAATAACACTTCTGCAACTCAAAAAAGCAATGGTGCTATACTTGCTTGTGTGAAAGGAGTATTTCCCATGTGGGAGAAAAACAAGGAATACTCTCCACTTTTTTTTCTGCCCTTGCCCATACCTCTCAACTGTCTCTCATGAGGAAGGAAATTTTCCATTCTACACCCCACTTATTGGAATAATTGCATCCCAAGCAAACATGATTCAATTAAACTGCAGTTCAGTATCATTTTTATGTCAGAGAACAGTTACCTGCATGTGCAGGTGAGTGGGATGGATTGCCTCTATTGCTATTTTCTTAATTTATTCCTATAAATTATGTGTGACAGATAGATGAGCTGCAAAATAACAGATAGAAAAAATGCAGAAATTAATTCATCATAAATTTAATCTTCCTACATTTGCATTTTCCTTATTTATCTGCATTTTACTGTTGTACCACATTTGGAACTTTAGCCGGTTGAGAGGTATGTTTCAAAGGGTTTCTTAAAACAAAAGCTTTCAATAAGGAAGTACTGCTAATAGCTGTTGTGCCCCTTCCTCCTGTTTTTTTACTGTAGGACCTAAATGTCTGTAAAGTATTTAATCATTGTTATGTCTTCCCATGCCAATTTTAAATCTAGTGCTTTTTTGCAAATTAAAGTATTCCTGTGTTAAAATTCTTTCTCTCTCTTTCTCTCTCTCTCTCTCTCTCCCCTCACCTCCACCCCCATCCCCCCTTCTTCTTTCTTTTCCCTCCTACATTTGGGCTCTGATCTGCAATTTATAATGGGCAGACAGACTGGTGAGTCTGCATGTTGTAAATTGCGGGTTTGGGTCCTTAGCTTGCAAAGAATGTTATGCAGTAGAACTTCGCTAATTATTTTTGACTGACTTGAAAATCAGTCACCCTCAAAAGAAACTGAATAAATATTTGCCATTTCTTCAGCAGTGGTGCACGTTCTGAATACCGAACCCTAAAGTTTTCTAATGGTGAAAACTTTATACTGATTTCTTATTATTAAGCACTACAGCAAAATGAGCATGTTCCGTGGTCACAGGTCTTTGATGTCTGTCATGTTTGTTAGTTGCATTGCTAATTCAGAAAAAAAAGCAGTTTTTGAAGAGGGTTTCCTGTCACTTCTGCAAATCGGTGAGGTTCTACTGCAATGAGTGAAAAAAGCCAATATCAAAAGTGGAGAGTAGAACATGGTATTTAAAATAACAGGCTGTTTTGCATTGTTCCTGTCCCAAAGACTTACATTGTTTGCAAATGTACAGCTTTATTTCTTGAGAACAAAGACCCAGATCCTGCAAAACACTTGAGACTATTTTAACTTTCAGTTCTTGGGACAGGGTCTAAAGACCACTGACATCTGTGATAGCTTGTTCAGTGTCTGTGGAGCACCCACCTAAAACAATGTCCGTGCTTAAGTGTTTTGATTGATTTGGGGCAAAATTTTCCATGCCATTAGCAGGGTATTTTTACTTGAAATTGCACTGCTTGGGTCAGTCAGCACTGCATGAGACAGAGTACTGGGCAGTGTACAGGGTGGAGCAGTCAGGCTTCCCAGGAGGATGAAACCAGTGACTTTCAGTAAGATTTTCAGAAACTTGTATGTAGATTTTAGAGATCTATTTTCCTAAACCCTTGAAGTCTTCTCCATCTTGATTTGGCCTGATTCTGGATCCCTTTAAGCAGCATTAAATTACCAGAATCAGGATCACAGACTATGTGTTATTTAGACAACTTTATTTTTTGCCCCCTGCATTTCACTTAGCAGTTATGTCAACACACAAATATTAATATAACAATATGAAATAAATATATATGTATACATATATATTTACATATATAGCATACAGATCTAGAGACAGATACAGATGTAAACACACAGATAGATCCCATATATTAATAACATTTTGTCTTAAACAAGGCTTTTACGAAAGCCAGCAAGGATTCAGGAACCAGGAATAGCCTTTTGCATTTTCTGCTAGTACAATTTCTTTTTGTAAATATCTAATAAAACGACTGTAGCTACTGCTGGGGACTAATGTTGAGGAGCAGTAGCTGAAAAATAAAACAATATGGGGGTTATTTTGCTTGTTTTGTTTTGATTTAATGTAGAAATTTGTTCACTTATAACTGAGTTTTCCAAAAAACATGGGTAGGGGACATTTTTATGATAAATTATTGATAAATCACAATTTGGATGTGGTGCTTGATGACTTGATGTTTAATCAAAAATGCTGTACATTTTTTCCTTTCTTCCCTTCCCTCTTCCTTTCCCAGACACAGTGCTAACATAAACCTGCACCGTAAACTGTTGACTAAAGAACTGGATGACATGGGCCTGGACACCTCACAGCCTTCTCTTAGTAAAGACCTCCGTGATGAATTTTTGGTGAAGATATATGGCGCTCAACATCAGATGGGCCTCGACATAAGGGAAGACACCTCCTCACCTGCTGGTACTGAGGATTCCCATTTGAATGGGTATGGCAGGGGTATGTCGGAAGACTATATGGTCCTAGACCTGAGCACCACTTCCAGCATCCAGTCCAGCAGCAGTATCCATTCCTCAAGAGAATCTGATGCAGGAAGTGATGAGGGCATTCTCCTGGACGACGTTGATGGGGCAAGTGACAGCGGGGAATCTGCACATAAAGCAGATGCCCCTGCATTAGCTGTAGGTATGAGCACTGATGTCCCAGGATCCCTCATGTTCAACAGTGTTTCGGTGAGCAACGGTGGGATAATGTGTAACATTTGCCACAAAATGTACAGCAACAAGGGAACCCTCAGAGTGCACTATAAAACAGTGCACCTGCGAGAAATGCACAAATGCAAAGTTCCTGGGTGTAACATGATGTTTTCCTCTGTCCGTAGCAGAAACCGACACAGTCAGAACCCCAATCTGCATAAAAACATTCCCTTCACTTCAGTAGATTAGTTCAAGGATGGACACAGCATAATATCAGCTCTCAGAGCGGGCCCACCACATCTGAACTGCCATATACAGTCTCCCTTTATATATATATATAAATATAAACATATATATAATCTTTTTCTTTTCTTTTTTTTTTTT
>VZRI01009414.1:245620-271635 GCA_013397515.1 Upupa epops | reverse complement strand
TTCCCCTCCCTTCCCTCCTTTCTTCCTCCCTTCCTCTCTCCTCCCCTCCCTCCCTTCCTTCTTCCTTCCCTACCTCCATCCTTTATTTTCATAGTGGAAATGAAAAGTGTAGTTTCTGTGTCTGTTCCAAAAGTTTGTAGATTTTACATCACCTGTGCATTTCCCATTCTGTCCTGAAAAAAAAAAAAAAAGGAACTGTTTAGGAAAAATACTCAGGTTCTAACTAAAGTAGCTGCCAGGGGAGGTCAGCACCTCAACTGATCCCATCCAGTACAGCTAATAGGAAGTGCAGCTACCTGGATCCACTTGAGTTTTCCCTAGATTTAGTCCTTTCAACACAGTTAAGGATCTAGCATAGCTCGTTATAGGTAGTGAGGTAGTATTGTGCCTAAGCAACAAGACAAAGAGCTGTGCAGATATCCGGAAAGCTCAGAAACAATTCAAGATCTAATCTGTTCCAAAGACAGGAATCATTTACAAGATCAGAGATTTAGTTCCCCAACTTTCTCCTTCAGTGTGTATAATATTTAAGTTTTAAATTCAAAGTGTTTGATTTAGAGTCATTTTTGACAGGGTCATTAGGGATCTTAACTGCCATCAGAAAACAGGACATCTGCTCAGAAAAGTATTTGTATACAAATTCTGCCATACATTTTTACAGCATCATTGGTGGCTTGGGAAGGAATAAAGGAGTGATCTAGGAGCATACACACAGTCCTCTAATCTTTTTCTGACAGTTATATGAATAGAACTATTAATGCTTCTGTCCCCAGAAAGTTTTTGTCACTTTTCTCTTTTGAGTTGTGTTAACAGAATTACTCTTTTTATTTCAAAAGAGCAACAGATGTTTATGTATTAAGGGCAAGAAGGCAGCAGTCTCTGGGGAGAAGGCCGCACATGACAGTAGCTGGTATATGTCAGTTCCTTCTTAGGGTTTGGGGTTTTTTCCTTAAGTCGCTACTTTGCTGCTCTAATAACAAAACAGTGACTGTAGTGCTACTTTGCATCAGTGTATCCTGCTGTAGCCACATGATGACTTGGGCTTTATTCCCCCTCCCGTAGGGACAAAAAGGAACACTTTTCCATAGTGATTTTTACTTTATGAACAGAGCAACATCATATGATGGGCTGAACCTTTCACTCATGTATTTGCCCAAGTGTGTATCTGTTCCAGTCCCATGGTTTCTGTCTCCTTGCCAAGCAGCATTATCAATGCCTTTTAAATGGCCTGCAACAGAGTGAAGCAGCAACTTTTTTTACATTCATAATGTTATGTCGAGTCTGTAGTTAATGAGTCTGATGTGGTTTGTTTTCTCTGGTCAAGTCTTGGTATTGATTGACAGATTTAATTTTTCGATCTAGACATTGATCATGTATATTCTGATACTGTTGCTGTTACGTTTGGCACTGGCACTGAAAGGAAAACAGTTCTGGACCACCAAAGGGTTAACAAATGGACATGTTTTTGATAAGTCCTCTGACTTTTGTCAGTATTATTGTTCATTATGATGACACTGTATTTTTTTTAAATAGCAGCTGTAGTTGTCATAAAACTATTTTCCCATTCCTCTTCTTTAAAGTGTGATGTTGTAAATTCATGTGACCTTTCCTGCAAAGAATAAATATTTCTTTTTTTATATAAGATCTCAAGACAAGGCTTGGTTTGTAACAAATAGTGGCCCATTACAAAGCAGGAAAAAACCCTGAGCTGAGCAGAAAGAGGCTTCAGTTCAATTTCACCTCATATCTTTCTAATAACTTACTTGTCACTTTATTACCTTCCAGTAATGTGAATGCTGCTGACAAGACTGTCACACTAACAGCAGACAACACCCTCTCTTTCTTAGCCCCAGCTCTCCTGGCTACTTATTGCACTGGCCCTGAAGGGACACAAACTAATAGTGTGCTTTCAAGTTCAGCACTTGGCCATCAAATATAAGAGGATGCGTAATTGCCTGTTTATCCCCTGTGAAGGGGAAATTGAGTATAAGAATCAGGCTTTCCCTCCCCATTCCTTGACACACACACGCATGCACAGACACATCTGCAGTGAGTGAAGGGAAGTCCCATCTGGAGTGCTTCGATTTGTCTTTGGGAAGCCCAAGGCTGCCACTGGCTGCTCTATCCAGCTATCAGGCAGACAGTAACAAGATGGCTTCTTAACAAAAGGTCAGCTGAGAAATACTGTCTGTGACAGCACTTTTGTCTGCTTATGTAGCAAATAATTGCATTGTACTGGCATAAGCCATACTGTGCCTGCTACAAGTAGTGTGAATTTACTACAGGTCTTGCTGGTAAAGGTTTTGTGGCAAACAGGATATACTGTTTTTTCTTTTTCTGGCTTAGCAAGTTTTAGAGCACTGCCATTCTCTCAGGTTCCTGCAGTCAATGCCAGTTCCAGGTGTCATTTTCATTGCAAAAAGAACATCTGCTGAGGTCACTGTGAACCTCTGTAAAGTGTTAGGGAAACATATCTGAGACACAAGCTGCTGATCTTACACAAGGAGGAACATTTTCTGATCCATCCCTTTATTTACAAGAACACTGCCAAAAGTGCAGGCTCCAGAAGCACTTCTCAGATGGGGCCCATAAGGAAAGAGTGTTTGACAGTGAAGTAGCTTGGGGGCATGTGCTATGTTTAAAGGGATGCTCAGTACATGAAGGCTTCAGCCACTCCCCTTTCTTTTTATTGTACACTGACTACTGAATAGCAGTTGAAAATTCAAGTAGGCAGTGTAGCAGCTGAACCATGCTTTCCTTGCAGAGTCAACAGCATTCCTGTGCTGAGACCATAACCCAGATCCCATCTGTGCCTGTGAGTGCTGAGCACTGTAGGTTGACTAGTGCTGGTGGCCACTGCAGCACCAAAAAATACAGTTTCAAGCAGAGCCCAAGTCTGGAGGACCAAAAACACTGCCATTTGGCATTCACTGTTTTTCATATCCTTGGATCTATTCATGACATCCACAGGCTGCAGTTCCTCTTTGCTGGCTCAAGATGACAATGTGTCCAGCATTATGTGGTAAATCAATGTTTGTTGCAATAGAGATGACAAATATGCCACGGCCTTTTACCAGACAAAGGTCACTGCATCTGAAGCTCTAAGAGTGAAACCAGCAGACAATTTCTCAAGGTCTGTTTGTGTTGAAAGTGTGAAGGCTGAGTCCAGATTCTTCTCTGTGTTCCATGCTGCTGAAGGAAGTAGGAACAGTCAGATTAGCCCATGTACAATTCTGAGTTTGGGCAGGCCTAACAGCCTTTCTTTCTATACTGCTTCTGGTGCTGTGGAATTGAGGGTTTTCAGATCAAAGAAACCATTTGGGTCATATGTGTGAGTGTGTGTGTGTGTATGTTACACAGAAACAGACTTAGTGTTTGATCAGAGAGTCTTAAAATTAAAGTTACAAATGGAATAATTATACAATTTCCATCACACTTAATTCTGTGTCTATGTGTACTCTGGCATGCTTAAGAACATGAGAGGCATGAGTGAGAAAAGGTCTAGCGTGTAGAGAGGTTTATTCCCATCTTTTACAGAATTATTATACTGCTTGCATGAAATTTTTGGAGAAAATATTTCAGAAAAAAGGAGAAAAGCATCCAGGGCAATTATATTTCTAGAGAAGAAAGGGAGAGCAAGACTAGCTAAGTGATGCATAAAGATTTTATAAGGCATCCGTTGTCAAACAAAAGGTTGGGAATGATCAGAGGATAATGCAGAGTTAGGATGGCAATCTCATCAATAGTTAATCACAACCTGTCCACTTCTGTCATGAAATGCAAGAGGCTGTGAACAGTGGCTCTGGGGGAGCAGTGGCACTCATGCACATGAGTGTCTGTGCCGGAGTGGGTTATGAAATCACCACATCCATCTCAAGACTTTGACACAAGATTCATGTCCCATCCCCCCCACCCCATCTCCTGCATCGATGGGCCAGAATGCACACCCCCACAACCCCCCTGTGGAACAGTATGGTAACCACATGAATTGTGATTCTAGGGATATTCTTAGTATTACTGATGACCTACGGAATAAATAGGGGCACTTAAGTTGTACAATCTAAGGCAAATTTCTTCCTTATTTTTTAACCATACTTTTATATTTGGAATTTATTTTTTTTTTAACAAACCCTTGTACAGTCTTCAGTTGTTGATCTTAATTTCACCATTTCTTCACCTGTCCCCATCCCTTCTCCCCTTCATTCCAAAAGAGTCTCTCATAAAAATTCTCTCAGAAAAGTAACACATCCTCCTGATGTTCTCCATTGTGGAAAGTTTTATGCATTCCGCCTGTGAAAATGGTCAGCATTTGTAAGTGACAAGATGAATAAAATGGCCACTGTTTTGTGTATGTGTCTCATTTACCTGTTTATAAATATGAAATTCAGCATGCTGCTTTTTCTTGTGCAAACTTTGGTTCCTATGTCATATGGGGCTCCTTTCTCTTAACATGGTTGTTCCTTAGTGAGCAGCATTTGTGTTCTCAGTTCATGCCTCCTGCCTCTCCTCCAGTCTGTAAAAGAAGACATCCATCCATGTTCCAGTGCAATGTATGTACGACGTGCAGATCAGCTGATCTGAACCCTGAACACAGTCAAAATTTACCCTGGCTGAAGCTCCATACACTTGTACTTACTGCAAGCAGGTCACCGCAACCTGTTTGTACCTACAAATATCTATTTGTAGGGGGCTTACACCTGTGGCCAAAGGGGTTTGGAGTTGTTGTTTTTTTTTTTTTCACTGAAGATTCTTGCTCACTGACACAGCTGTTATTTTAACAGCTTTGACTGAGAAGGTCACCCTGGCCAAGCAACATGGCATGTAGCTGTCCACTTGTGTTTCGGTACTCCTGACCTGGAAAGATGGGAGCCTGTCTGGGGGTTTCCGTGGAGATGTAATTGAGATAAACTGGAATTGAACCTTCACATATTTGGGGGTCTGTAAGGACTTGCCAGCAGGTTCAGTCACAGTGGCAAAGAGCCCAGAAAAACCTTTCCTCACTGGGGATGGGAGCAGTCTTAACAGCCTAGCTGCAACTACCGCATGCTACTCAGTGACATAAGCTGCAGAGAGGGGGCTGCTGCATGGAAAACAGCAAGCTTGCTGCTGGCTCACAAAGCTAGGCTTGTTCTATTGGACTCTGTCAAGATGTGTTCCTGGGTTACCCCTGCCCAGGAACAGGAGAGTGTGGAGTTGGGGCCTGATGGATGTTTCTACAAAACTCCTTCTCCATTTGGATTAGAATGAGGCTTTTTATTTTCATCATTTGTTCTCAATGTGAGCAAAACGTGAATGCTCTGCTGTCCTGCCTGCAGAACCAAAGCATGCACTACGGAATTATAGCTGTACAAGGGGATATGAAAAACTGCATCATGTTGAGCTAATAATCGTGGCATTGGTAGCTTCATAAATACTGTATGTACTCTAAACAGGTTTTTTTCCATTAGTAGTCTGAGGGAATTAAAAGTCCTGTTTTTGACATTTCTTTTCTTGTATTTTCTGTACTGTAACTGTCCTACAGTATGTCTTTTGCATAAAATGCATAAGGTTTTGGGGATAAAAATGGAGTTTTACTCATACTTTGTCCAAATACCTCTTGTAATTTGTATCAAAATTCTTGTACAATTTTTATATTAAAGATTTATCAGTCACTGACACTTCTGTCTCTTTGTCTTTCACTTCTTTTTTACTAATTCAGATGATGCATCTTTTCCTTTGAAAGGTCTGTTGTCAAATGCTCTCCTGCACATCTTCCATAAGGACTCTTGTAGTGTGAGAGCTGCATACTACTCTTAAGAGATTTGCATATTTGCTAGAAATTGAACACATAAAAGGCTGAGGGGAGGTTTATTTTTGCTCTTCCCTATTTCCATCCTTCTCCTTATACCTCTCCTTTCTTTCTCATCTTCTATATTCCCTTTTTCTTGTCTTACTTTTTTTGTTTCCCCTAAAATGCTGCAGTTCATACAGCTCCTCTTGATTTCAGTATGTGGGAAAAAGTAAAAGTTTAGAAGTTTAGCAACTTTGGGGAAAGTCAACCTCTGTTGAGACGTGGTTATTCTCCCATGTTATTAGATGTCACAGGTGTGTTAATGTAGTTCTGCATGGAAGCCAAGCATAATTTTAATATTTTAATCTGTCATAACTTATCTATAATTGGCATGAATTCCCCTAAAACAATTTTCTTCTAGCATAGGGTTTTCATACTTACTGCAGAGGTATTAGTAGGCACTCAGAAAGACTGCTTTCGAAAAGTGCAGCTCTGAGCTAAATGGTGGGTGCGAGACAGCGGAAGAAGCACTCTTTGCTGGAAACCTACTGTCTGCTTGTTCACTCTCAGCAAATGCAAAAGCATGACAGTAGACAAAGTGCTAGTAATTTCATAAAGCCACTCCTGCAGGGATGTTTTTGTGCCAACAATGAGCAAGTGGTGGTAAGAAGAGAGGGGTATTAAAAGTACCTGAAAGTAATGCTGCAAAAGCCCACCCTCTATTGATCTTATGTGAGGTGCAGTTATTTTTAAGTCACCTGACTCATGCTTACCCAGTCCTTACCCATATTCATCAGAGACACAATAATGAACAGATATTGATTAACTGGGGTAGCTGGAGAGATTTCCCAATGGTGCTAGTTCACATTGATAGGTCTCCAATGGGAATACATGCAAGTGCAGCCCTACAACATAACTTATTGTGTTCTAGGTCCTTCAATTGATTTTGTTTAAAGAAAAAATACACAGTGGCTCTGCCATGACCTTTAGCTGAAACCTCTCTGTAAAGAAGATCATGAAATGACAGTAAGACCAAATAAGCATTGATGCTTGCAGTCCTGTGTGTGCTGTGAAAAATCCTAGGTAGCCGCACTTGCTGTGTGTATGCTATGGTCTTCATAGGATTCAGTGGCCAGTACAGACTTGCTTTCAGAAGGCAATTTCAGCAATTAGCAAAAAAAAAAATAAATAAAAAAATTAAAAAAAAAAACAAATAAATACTCCTATTGTAACCTCCAGACTGCTTCAGCGTGTCAGCTGCATTTCAATCCTCCCAGCAATACACTGCAGCTTCTGTGACCATTCCTTCCCAGGTGAAGTGTTTCACACAATGATCAACACAGAGTTTAACAAAATATATTATGGAGTTTGTGCCACACAGCCCGTGGAGTATTAGTCCCACACACACTAGCTTGCCAAGAAATCTGTAGCTTTCTTAGCATTTTGATGTACAGCAGTCATCAAATGCCACTTCTGGAGGTTTTATTTTACTGCCTAGGATTTCTCATGGCAAGTTCTCTAGAGCAGTGTTCTGTTGCTGTGGCATCCAGATCTGCATTTTTAGCTTAATTCCTAAACCCTGCGGGCAGAACCTAGGGAAAATACCACCTGCTAGTACAAAAAGTAGTGCTGAAAGGTATACTAGTAGTAAGGAAAAGGCCCAACAAGAATTTGTAAAGAAAAGCAAATTTCCCATCCCAAAACACATATTTTAGAAATCTTAGGGACAATGTCAGACCTGCCAAGTGGACTCAGACTTTGTGAAACTGAAGTACAATATCCCTTTTCACTAGGTAAAGTGAGACCAAACAACAACATGAAGACACTTTTTGATGAAGTGCAGAGACTTCTGAGATCAAACATGATTCCAGGATTTTTCAGATGAGTCATTTCCATGAGAGTCTGGACAGTGCCACTACTACTTCCCCCAAATCAATCCAGCCCTCATTTAGAGCACTGTCTGTAGTTCACTTGCCCATGGATGACAATAACGAATTTTAAAAAAGCCTGTGTCTGTGCTTGCAAAGACGGGAAGAGGTACTGTTACAAAACCAAGAGAGCTTGGTTTCCATAGGCAAACAAATGAGAACTGAACGTGAAACATGATGGTGTTCTGTAAATATGTGATAGCATATATACACGTTTATGTATAATTGTACACTGGAAAATGAGAAACGGTTTTAAGTGCTGGATTAGAAAGATTATGGATCAGCCCTCTGATGTCAGCAGAAAAGTACAAAGTGAGAACTAGATAGATGATACTGAATTGGCTTATTAGCAGGTTTAAACTATGGTTATCTTCAAAAGTAGTGGATGGACTTCCTTTCTTTATTATTTGATCTATACCCAGCAGTTTAAGTAAATAAGCAGAATGTTTGAGGAGAACTTCAAGGTCCTTTGGTATCCTCATCTGTGCCACAGTACAGAGTAAATGCATCCATTTTGCCAACTCATTTTCTCATGTCTTGAAGAAATATCTGTTCTTACCATATCTGATGGTTACTCCTACTTCTTACTGGTCCTTTCTTGGGACAATAAAAGTGTCCCCACTGTAGGAAATCCTTCTTCTTCCTTTCCAGGATGATATTTTTATACAGCTGCCCTCCTTCTTATCTTTGTCCCTGTTAATCATACATTTTAGATCACTTTCTGTTTTCTTGGTTAGAGCATTTGATGTAATTGGTGCAATATATTTTGATCCTGTTGCAGAGTTTAAATTCTTTCCCATATGCCAAGACTCAGAGAAATCTGAAGTGCTACCATTATTGTGAATCACATACTCTACGTTGCAGAGAGTGTCTTCACTTTATTGGAATGTGTGAAGAAAAAAATCTTAGAAGCTAGTGAGTGTGGAGGTTATCAGAGCTCTGGGCATGTGCACTATGCGTAATGCAAAATTATGCCTCTTGCGACTTTTTACAGAGCAAAATTTAAATCTGTCATTTCATGTGATATTCAATACTCAAAGCACTCTTTTAAATTCACCTTTTTTGTCCTACAATTTCAGTTTTACTTTTCTGTATGTGTTAATCTCAAAGAACTTTGTGTCTGCAAAACTATGTAAAATTATAGAATGAAAATGTCTAAGGCAAAGGATTTACACAAGGACTGTGCAGTCTTCCTCTGGAAGTCCTGTACTCAGTGCTTCACAGGTGGTATCTTGCACTGGAATATAATTCAGGCACATAGTCTCGTCCTCTCACAAGGCATGAATAATAATGTCATACCTTTCTCAAAGACTTGGGAAAGGAACTGGAACATATCCAATATGCATGTTGTCTGGAATATTGACTTGGCAAAAGACAAAGTTTGAAATTTGGATTTAAAAAAAAAATTATTTCCTAGCTCCTGGTTATTTTACAAGATGTGAAACACTACAGTTGCTGTGTAAAATTTTCCATCTTGTTCCCAGGGCCCTTGGCATCTGTTCACATAATTTTACACCCTCACTGAACTACATTTTGGTCTGGGTGTGTTCCACTCAGCCTGGTGAAGGAAGGCTCTAATCAGAGTTTGAAATTCCTGGGAGCTGGTAGGAAACTGGACTCTTATATCCTAGACCTGATCTTCTAATTAAGATCAGAATAACAAAGATCAAAGCCTTGACATAGTACAGCATTCAGTGTCGACTGATTCCAGTGATAAATGCTACATAAATTAAATGTAAACTGCCACTGGAGAATTTCATTATGCTATAAATACACTGCATATTGGCTTACAAGAATTCAGGTCAAAAGGTGTGCCATGTTTCAAGGTTCCCTACAAATCCACTAAATTCTACCCTCCAAACTCGGTGTTTTCCTTAAGCTGGCCACAGCCAAAAAAAGCTTTGCAATGGCTTTTTATTTTTTTCTGCAGTGTCTCAGACCCTAAACTGGACATTTCTAAAAGGTGGTATATTGCCAAAATACATGCAAGTGTCAGGTCACTCTGTTACAAGTTCCAAGTCCTAAGCCATACAGAAAAGTCTGTGAAAGCTGTTAAGTTAAAATGAGTATGCCAGAGAAACATTTCTGGAAGCATATTTGAAACAAATAAGCTATAGCAAGAATTTGTGTGATTATCGATGCCAGGCCATAAGAAAACAATGTCAACAAGCAGAAGGGTTGGACTCACAGCCTCTGGATCAGTAAAAGTGTTAATTCACTGAGATCAAAGGGTCAACTACATTTAATAAAACAAAAATAATGAGTGACTAAACAGCTTGAAAAACACAGTCATATGTTAAGGCAAGTTTTCAAGGAGGAGCTTTTGCACACATTGAACTTTTGTTTTTGGAAGAGCTATTTCTGTAAAACACAAAAAACTTTTAAAGTGACACACCAGAGATCACTTGTGAAATAGCTTTAGCAAGCAACTAAGTAATCACCATCCCAATACAACTAACTTCAGAACTTCCAGAAAACAGTTGTTGAAGGCAGAAAAAAATCATACTCACATGCTATTTTTTAATTTTTTTTATTCAGGAGACCTATTAATACAACTGTTCAAAGGAAGCATAACATTCAAATTCCTGGATGCAGCACAGGTATTATTTTAAGCTACCTTAACTTTCAAAGCAAGGAGAATCAGAGAGCAGGAAAGCCCGAAAGTTTTGACTTCTGTTTTCTTGTCTAGGAAATGAGTGTTACACCATCTGACTACATCCCTATAGGCCTCCGTGTGTGCAACTCCTGCATAATATGACTGCATAGACATATTTAGCCAAACATAGCCAAATTCCAGGAAGATCTATTTCAACCAAATTTAGCCAAAGGTTAGAAATGCCAAGACAGTAGGTATGAGTAGTCAGGGCCAGGAAAAAGAGGAAAGATATTGACCCTGAGAATGGCTGCAGAGAGGTAGCCACTGCAGAATCTATTCCCTTGGTGCTGCTATACAACACAAGGACCACACAATTGAGAAAATGGACCTTGAGCTAGTTCTTGCACAGCAGCTTGCCTGATGAGAATCATGGGTTACTGTGGCAAGAATAATTATTTTTCTGGTCCGTTGTTTCAGTGTTAAGGCTCAGCACCCTGTTTCAGAGACATGGTTTGGCACTTGCTGTAGTAAGGTCATCCAGGTCAAGATCTGGAAAATGCTGAGAACATTGGGCATCATCAGTTCAGTACAGCTGACAGATGGGGCTAGATGCATTAGTACCATCCAGGTGGTCTAGATCCACACCCCTTCCTCACTTTCTCAAAAGGAATTTATACCTGCTGAGTCTATCCTGACTCAGTAGGTAAAACAGTAGCTATGAGAAATACTTTGATCCTTGTTATAATCTGAAAGGCATTTTGCACCAGCATTGCACATTCATTCCACAGAGATGCTGCCACGTATTGGAGCAAGCAGTAGACAGAGCAGGGAGGGGTACCCACCTTTCCTGCCACTACCTCCCTTCAAACCCTACAGATGCCTAGGCAGACCTGGGCCACCAAAACTGTGTTCTAATGAGCTGTGAGCACATTATCATTCATATCATATCATATCATCAGCTATGACCAAGTCTTACAGGTTAGCACCTTGCAGCTCACCAGCCTCAGCAAGCTGCTGCAGCCTGTGGATGATAGGCTGCCATCAGGAAAGACCAGCACTTTCCCACAACTAGATGACAGCAATTGTTCCTAATGCTCCCCCAGAGGTTTGCTATTGGGTTGTGTTTCTTCTGCACTCATTACTGAATCCATTATTGACAATGCTTGCTATTACTGAAGCTATAGGGCAAATGTTTTGCACAGAGAAGCCCATGAAAGGCAAACCAGTAACCAGAAGAACCAGTAAAATGCAGGTCCCTGTTCCCCTGTCATCCCTATATGGCGTTGTAGCAGCAGGCACTTGTTTATTATTGTATCTGTGTGCAAGCTGCATGGCCTCAGCAACCATTTCAGAAGTCAAGGCCCTCATGCTAAGTCATTAAAGCCAATCCATAATTGTGCAAGATTTATTTAATTTAGGGGTTTTATTTATAGTACAATTGGGGCGGTAATGTATTTTCAGATTCCTATACCAAGATTTGTCAATTTTTACTGCATCTTAATTTTGTTCTTCCAGTCCAAGTGCCAGCAGTTTTCCAAAGCAGGATGCTTGCAAAATGTCTTTTGCTTCAGTGAAGTGGTGGAGAAGAAAACTATTTGCAGCTTTTACCTGAACTACTTGAGAAAACAGCTTACATTTTTACTGGTGGGAAGGTAATGGGTTTGCGTTCCAGACATGGCATTGCTGAGGCAGGTCCTACTGAACCTTATCTACAGTAACCATTGTACCACCTTCTTGAAAACAGGTTGTTCTCCTCAATCCAGTCCAGTTACAGCAACTTAACTCTCCCTTGCCTATGACTCTGGCCCAGATGTCTTTCTCTCTCTCAGCTGTGCTTGGCTGTAGCTCTGCCGCTGTTCCTTTTTGGAAGCCTGGGTAGTGGGTGTCAGGTGTGGAGAGATTCAGGAGTCTGACACCTCAGCTCCTGCAGGTGACCAGACCTGCCTCTGGTCTTCTTGACCATCTGTGCTACTCTGGTCCATCTGCAACCAATCCCTCAAGCTTCAGCCTCCCCCTGGCTCTCAGAGCATAGTGGAGACCCCAGAACACATAGCATTGCCCTGTACTTCTCTTTTGAACTAGACAGGATGCAGGGAGGTTCCCACTACTACAGGAAGAGGGGTGGCAGAACTTAACTCTCAAGAGCTCTGCCAATATGTTCAATGCCCACAGGACAGTAAGGCTCAAGTTCAGTCTGCAGTGATGAAGACTGTCATGTTAAAGTAGACTGAGCAAAAGATGCCATAAAAAAAAAATTAAAAGAATTAAAATTTGATGATGACCACCACAGGAGAAATCCGTTATTAAACGTTAGCATGCAGCCTGTGTGTGAGGGAGGAAGTTCTGAGGGACTGACTGGCTTGGCAGATTTTCCATGCATATCCAGTAGTTCCAAAGTAATGGAGTGAACATCCTTTCCTCGTAACTTTTAATAAGACAGCTCATCAGATGCATCCAGAGCAGGGAGCTTGATGAGGTGCTTTGTACCAGGAAAGCGCATCCAGTAGGCTCAGTGTCAGGTCCCAGTAAAGGCAGCTGTGAAGTATTATACAGATTTACCTTCTGTGTAGCTAAGAGAGCAAGCTGGGAATTCTGGGGGACAGGAAAAAGCCACCTCAACTGAATAGCTGTCAAAGTGATAATCCTTCTAAAAGAATATGTTTGCTGTGTGCTGCTTATTTATACAGAGCCTGTGTGCCTGGTGAAACTTTTCAGTCTCCATGAATTCAAAGGAGTAAAGTTTTCATTAACACAAATGAGAATGTTATATACCATGATTCTGGGGCTCTGAGAGCACAGCATTCCCTTGAATCACTATAAATGGCAGAATCTTAATAGAAATTGACTTTTTTTTTATTTTAATAAACCATTTAAATTAATGTTACATGTATTAATATTCTGCAGCAGGATTCCCATTTAAAAAAACCAAACTAGCTTTGTGGTCAGAATGTAGATGGGTTAAAAAAAATAAAAGCCTTACTTTTCTTCATGCAACATCAAAAAAAAATCCCTAATCACACACACAGATGCTGAACTATTTTTTCCTACACAGAGATTTTTTTCTGTTGGGCCTCACTTTTAACATGTTACTTGAAACTTGAAGGTGAACTTTAAGGAACAAGTTCAGTGTTGATGTGCTCTTGACACCGACTCCTGGGGATTACGAACTCGTATTGTTTGTGCACACTGTTGCGGACCTCCATTTTGACAGATGCCTATAGTTACTATTCGAGTATGAAAAACCCATAAAATTTCCTTCCCCATGAGGAAATCTTCAGAGATGGTGTGTGTCTCTGTATGTGCGTAAGAGGAGGAAAATGAGACTGAAACTTGGCAGGGTGGCTACCCATAGCTGTATAGGATGGCCTTGTAAGCCTGTGTTGAGAGTAAAGGTCTACCACTCACTGGTCAAGAGGAGATCCCTAGGTTTGTCATGCCTCAGTACCACAGACTGACCTGTGAGCATCGGATCTTTCTTGGCAATGGCGAAAAAGCTGGAACCAAACTTCCTGTTCCTCTCCTTGTGTCTAGCCTCCAAAGACCCTTTTGGGAACAGGTGCTTTTATTCCTTTTAATTCTGCTGTTAATTCGTATAAGCACTTAACCTGTTCCAAGAACATTTTTTTCTTTTCCTTTTTTTTTTTTTTTAAATGAGCAGTTTCCAGCTATTTAATTCCAACAAAGTGGGATGGGAGTAGCTAACACATCCATTTTCCCATTCACAAACAAGTTGCTTGCCCTTTTACCTGTTTAGGAAATAGCACCGCAAAAGTATCTCTGATGTAGGCGGTATGTTGCCTGTGAAAAAATGGCTGAGGCATGGGCCTATTAGCTTGCCCATGCTGCACTAATGATTTCACTAATGCTTTATCCTCACATGATTGAACAGGGTTTCCCTCAGATGGCTGGACAAATGAGAACAGATGATCAGCAGAGTTCATAAAAGTGAAATATCTGATAGCTGCACCCCTGTTGCTCTCATGTTGTGGGTGAATCTGCATGCAGAGGAGTGAGGAGAAAAAGAAAGGGAGATGATAGCAAACAGCTCCATAATTACCACATAGATAAAGCTATGCATCAGTGAGAAACTTGTTTTAAGATGTGTACATTGGCTTAGGCATGACTGCCAAAGTCTGCTTTCACTTATGCTGATAGGAATCTGAAACAATCTTATTTTCAGCCAAGTGACTTCAATTTGCACGAGCCAAAGTAAGAGCCGAATCTGTCCCTTCAGTACAGAAAAAGAGAGTGAGAAGACAGAATGCAACCTAGTCAGACAAAGCTCATGAATCCCTCTATCCAGCTTCCTAAACTATTTTCATTTACACCTCCAGACAGCTTCCCTTGCACACTGTGGAAGGAGGAAACACCCTACAGAAAACACTCTTTTCAGATTCTTTGGGAAATGTGGACAGTTTTTGCAGAATCCAGTCCTATTATTCTTTTAACCTGAATGATTATTTCACTCCCACCAGCTTGCCCTGCACTGCTAACAAAACAAGAAGCAATAAATCTTCGTCAAGCCTTCTTGGTGTGGGGTGAATAAGCAGCGCTGATGCTGATTCCTTAAAAAAACTCATTTCTTGTAACGTAAGCCCTGCTGAAGATGGTCATGACAACTGATTAGACTTTTTACTTGGCCATATTGATTCTGTTCTACACCGATGCAGCCCATAATGCTGGCTAATGTTATTGACGAGCCATCAGTCCTGCAGAGACGTGTGGGGCTTGCAGCTTTCTCCGAACCACAAAAACCTATCCATGGACAATGATGGAGAGGAAGAGGAAGATGCAAGCAAAGCACTCAGGCTGGCTTCATTTGGCCTGTAATACATTAATAAAAGGCATACAGTCTGTGGGAAGAGACAGATGTGGCTCTCCAGAAGCCATTTATTTATAAAATAATTATGAATGCACAGTCGAGTCATGGATTTTCATTACCGTGTGCATGTCTAACACTCTTTCTTTGTTCATGTTTTGCTGTAAATGAACTGTAAAGTGATAGTTATAGCAGCAGAGGCCTGAAAAAGATTAGTCTTTCCTTCTCTTTACTACCTTTTGTTAAGCCTCAAGGACAGGTGCTGTCTGGTTTTGTCAAAGCTGCTTCTGGAAAGCACAGTTCAGTCACAACCAGAGAGGCAGCTCTACGGAAGTGCAGTAGAAGGCAGCATCACAGCTCACTAAATGCTGTAACCTGTTTGAACAATGCAAGAGCATTGATACCAGCTGCTTCATGGAGAGGATGGAGTTTGATGTTGTGGACTACTGTGCACAAGGTCTAAACTACTTAAATCTCCATTTCATTTCCCTTTTGTTTCCTTTTATATTCTTTCTTTTACGGTCTGACTTCTTGAAAGCCTAGGCTAGTGGCATTGAAAGTTAGTCTGCCTTTTTCTGCCTCAAAATGAGAAAAGCAGAATAAAGCTGTGACCTACTCGTTCAATGACTTCTGATTCCTGAAGAGGAAGAAGACTGAGAAACTAGTAAGGAAGTCAATTATTGTATCACACCATTCGACTTCTGGAATAATAGCTCCATTGTAAGTTATACTATAGTAATAGCCAGATAGGTAAACATTAAGAACTTACAGTCAAGAGTTTTCTTTGTGCACCTTTCTAGAATGAAGTCTTAGAATCAGTCATTGAAAACACATAACAAGAGGATTTTTTGCAGTGAATTTTAGTGTAAAATCAAGTCTAGTCCTGTTTCTTTGCAGTCTTCCACATGCTTTTCAAGGCATCTCCGGTGCACATGCTTAAAAAGACCAATTTTCTTCTTTAGGCTGACTGGATTGAAAGTACAAATATTATTGGGGTTACATCATGCCTATGGAAAAGCATGCCAAGTAGCACACTCCTGTAAGTTGGTGAAATAAAATGCCAATGGCTTTTCCAGTGCCCAACAATAACAAGCATCACTGATTACAGGATGGGAAGCTGCATGTTTGTGAGATAGGAAAAATGCTGTATGAGGATTAGATATCATTCCTGTCACTCTACTGAGCAAGTGACAGAAGGGTTGAAGCACTGTATGCTGACCTGTTGCATGTCATACATATACCAATGGTAATGCCTGTAACAAGAAATTAACAATGGGAATAGGCAAAAAAGCGAAGGAGCTTAGTTACGTATTTATTTCTTTAAAAACAATGGCTCACAATTAGTCTTGAATGACAGGACAAAACTACATTGGGTGTGAGGTTACATTAGAAGCATAATATTCCTTTCTCAGTGAAAGGTTTGCAAACTCAGGCCAACATACAATTTGCAATAGAGAGCAGGCTGAGAAGGTAGCTGAATTCACAAGGCTCAGTAATGTGATAAAAGGCTTGCAGAATTTTATATTTTTTTTTCAAAGTTCAAAAAATGGATGAATTTTGCAGAGCACAGCTGCAGTGATCTATATATATTATTACAAACAAGATAATAGTGTTCATAAGCAGAGATGAAAGCGAACAGGAGCTGGCAAAATAAATGTTAGCTGAAACTGAATCCCATAACCTCCTGTGGAACATTTGTGATATTAACCCCCTGCACACCCATAGCAGAGGGAGGCTGAGTACAAAGCTTGGTGATGTTTAATTTTAATTTAACACAGCTTATCTAGGAAAGACCATACATCTCTGTGGCATGACTGAAAGGCTATTGAAGAGAATGTGAATGATTGTGTGTGGGTGTATGCATGTGCACTTGCAGCCAGAACGAGGTGTCAAAGAAAAGTGATCTGGTTATAGGCTTATGATAAAACGAATAGTTACTCTCTGGGCCACTTTATGTGGTGCAAATCCAGAGAAAACTAATTTCATAGGACTGGGTTCTGTGCTTATAGATCAGAAGTTGGCTCTTTCTCATGTACTTACATACCCTTTCTTTTTGTGAATTGCTATGGCCTTTCTTTCAAAAATTACAGTTACCAAGACATAAAAATTGTTTTAAAACCTTTTAAAAACAAAACCAAACAAACAAACAAACCCAGAGGAAAACACTTCACTCAAACACTACTATATTTAGCTAATTTTAGCTATATTTATACTGTTTTTGTTTGAATGTTTGAGGGCTGCACCACACAGACATTGGCAGATGGAACTGACCTCAGGAAAACCAAATTTGCAGCATACATAAATATCATTTTGGTGGTAGTGTGCGCTATCCTCTTCAAGGAGACTAACCGTAGCCTGAATCAACCCATCCAGTAGCCAGGGGTTTACAGCTCACATGAGCTAAATCTTGACCAATGGAAATGCAAAACACCAAAATTTCATTTTATAACTGTCAAACATTCTGACTGAAGCGCATTTCCTATCAATTTAACTGATCTAAACCATTACTGAAGCCTAATTTCTTGTGAATCTCTGTGGTAATCAAATTTTTCTCTTTTGACCCCCTTGAGCATTTCCTTTGGAAACTCAAGAGATTAAAAAATAGCCTATTCTTCGCCTGCCCTTTATGGTTCCCTTTTGTGACAAACTGGTGTGTTTTTTACAGGAGAGAGGTTAGAAGTGAAGAGTAACTTGGCATCATTTGCTGAGAAAACAGACTTGAATGCATAAGTGAACTTCCTTTCTTTAAGCACAGGTCTCTCTCTTCTTCCAAAATGCAGAAAAAACATGCAGCCTATTTCACAGTTACCAGCACCATGTATTCTGTGTCCTGTATAAAATTCCAATAGCTGTAGATGAGAAAACCCAATTTACTGATTTGGTTTGGCAGATGTGAGCAAGGGAGGTGTGAACATGGATGTACAGCTGAAGTTCACAGTGTTCCTCACTTTCTGCTCTGTCATTATCAGACTTCAGAAGAAGAGAGCAGCATTTCTTGCTCTGTAAGATGTTGGCCAGTATTTGCTAGGTTGGGAAGTACAGCTACATATGAATGCGTACTAATATGCATATGAATGTGTATGAATAACTCAGTTCCAGTGAGTTTTCTTCTGTTGCTTAAACTTCTGTATTTCCTTCCACCTGTGGGCCCAGTGCATCCCAAATTTTGCTTTGTTTTTACCATGATAGTACAATACTACATGAATTGCTCACCTGCATTTAACATTAATAACTTGTCAAGCCTTTTTTTTTTTGTTCTGTTTTCATTCTTTCTCTAACCTTTCTTATAGGTTCCTTTGGGAATGAAGGACTGAAAAGACCTCTACACTTCATCCTTGTTCTCTGATCTAGGGAGATTTCTGCAGCCAGCACTAGCCCAAGTAAAATCTTTGGCAGAGGAAGAAAAGGAACCGTCCTTAAAAGCAATATATTCTCTGGACTGGTGTCTCAGAAATATCTTGTTATTTACGTCAAGCTCATGTGATGCAAAGGTGTAAATAAACATAGTTCATTTTTACTAACTGAGCACTTATAGATGAGCTCCTCTTAGCCACATAGGCACACAGTGAATAATCCACAGTGTAGTACATTTCAGCTCAGGAAATCTCCAGCACCATACCAGTGTGTTGTACAGTATCACATGTGTTACTGTTCCCATACCTTTCACCTCTACCCTGTAGCAGTGAGTCTGAAACAGCAGAATCCTGTGCTGATGTGGAGTAGTTGTTGCTAGTGCTACCTCACTTGAGCTTTTTTAGGAGCATGTTTTAGTGGGGAGCAGAAATGGTGGGGAACAGGACAAAAGAAGTCATGGGCTGAAAACAACAATATTCTTGTTATACTATAGTGTTGGACACAGTTCAATTTCTAGCCTGTGGCAATAGAGGAAGAACTCCTGGGCACCACCTTCAGAACCTAAATCAAGGGTATTTTAATTTGCAGTCCCTGCTTCCTTTTTCACAATGAGACACGGGACAATAAGAGGGAACATATTTCTCTTGCAAGTTAACTCAACATGCAATATGCAGAAGATTACTCAGGCTCACTCAGTGCTACCAATCCACAGTTTATTGATCTCGCCCTATCACTGCTTACATTTTTTATTCTTTAATTTTCTTTCCTTATTTGCTCATTAGTTCAAGACGTGGAGGGTAGGGGGAGGGAGTATTAGAAGATGTCATCATTTTTAGGTTGCACTGAAAGAGAAAAATCAAAGAGTGGCATGGTCAAATAACAGTCCCTTGGTAAGAAATAACAGTTTAAACTCGTTCTAGATTATTTGCTCCAGTCTGCAAAGCACACCAGGATCTGGCCAGCCTTGCAGACCTTTGCTGAGGTTATTTTTCTAGCCAGTGGTTTCACATTTTGCCTATGTCATTCTTACAGTGGAAGTATCATTCCTGCCCCTTAGATAGGGGGGGGAATAGGTTACCAAAGAGGTACCAGAGAGAAAATCTCTCTTGATGGGGGGATAGGTCCTTTTTCTTCCCTGTTTTCAAGACACTTGCCATCGCATTGCTTGTCAAGTTATAGTATCTGTAAGCAGCACACAGCAAGAGCTTCTACAAAATTAGCAGATGTATAATTGTTCAGAGACTAGTGGCCAACAATAAAAAAGCATATATTTTTTTCCCTTGTGCTATTAAAACATACAAGGGTAGTGACTGTGATATTTACAAAAGCCTTATCCAGGGCAAGGGCTGGCAGCAGTATCTTTTCAAGAGATCTGCCTAACTCCTTTTTACCTAGTTTCAAGCCTCCTTACTTTCTCAGTATTGCTGCCACAAGTTTTTTGGGTCTGCAGAGCTTGGCTAAGAGAGTGGTGCTGGGAAATTGGTACAGAATGAACAAGTGATTTCCAACATAAATGAACACAAATTTAACTTCATGGCATTCAATATTAACTACTTTCTAATGCTGAAATAATGGCCTGCAGCGATCTCTGCAGTGTGCACAGAGTGGTTAGTCAGCAGCTAAGCACAACTTTCTTTGACCACTATACTATCAAAGGGAAACTGGGCAAAGATTGGGAATTTTAATGAACAAATGGCATTCCTACAGTTTGCAGTTCAAAGATAAGTAAATAATGAATAGCTTGAATGCAAATTACCCATAATTAACTTTGCTAAGTCTGTTTTTAATAAGGATAGATATGAAAGAATCACTAAGTCTATAATGTAATACACATACCACAAACACTGAAGCAGTTATTTTTTTTCAGAGGGTGGTAAGTGGAAGGAATGAGAGTCTGAGAAACAAAGCTTTGGTGCTCACCGAGCACAGGAAGCAGAGGTGTTCATGACAGCAACACATGCAGTATCATATTCAAGCAGATGCCACCTCCCCCAAAAAATAAAAAATGGGAAGAGAAGGTGCAGAGCTCAAGAAAAGAGGCTGCATCTCACAGGGAGAAGATTGTACCTCTGTACCCTGCCCTCAGGATTTGGGACAGTGGAGCCCACACTGGTGGCAGAATTAGGAGAAAGCTCAGTAGAGTCCAGCATAAGCCAAAGACCTGCCTTTTGTATCTCCATCAACCACCAAGTGAACGTTGGGTGTGCAAGGAATGTGAGATAAGCCCCCAGAGGCACTACTCAATACAAACAAAACAATCTGAGGAAGAACACCCACAGAGTGGGGAGCAGTCCAGCACCTGGCATGCCTCACAGAAAGGTGTGTTTTCAGAAGTTTTCTGTAGCAAGGGAAGGGTGTATATCCAAACATATTAACAGGACAGCATGAAAGAAAATAGCTTGAATCTAAGTAGATTATATCTAGGCTAGAAATCAAATTAATAATGTATCTCTACAGACTCTATTTGCTGAAAAATGGACAGTAAACCCCTGCATTTTTAGGGAACTGATGGGCTTTAGCTATCTCAGTTGATTTTACTGAAAATATGAATATTCTGGCACAGGAAAATAGTCCAGACAAGAAGTACTTTGGAGGAGAGAGTCAGGCATTTGCACTCTACAGCCCCAGGAGCACAGATGGTTCTGAGTGTTACACAAGTCTGATCTCCACTGTTCTTTATTCAGGAATTACCACTTGAAATCTGAGCATGAGGCAAGTATGTTTGTAGAGAATTATAATTATGTACAGCTCTGCATGAGTGCTAGCTATGAGTCTGATGATTACTATTGTATTTATGGTGTGCACTAATGACAAATACAATCCATTAAAATGCATGTTTCACAGTGAAATTGTGAATTTAAAATAAATCCACAGTATGGTTGTATAAATCTTGTGGGGAAAAAATCCGTTCATGAAACTCACTAATTTTTAAATCCTTGGTTTCAATACCTTATTCTTGCAATACTAATAATGCTTTTCCTCTAGGAACCTCATTACTGTTTCTTGGTTGAAAAGAGGGAGGAAAAAGTTTCTCATCTCATCAATCTGTTAATTTCTTTGCATCCCATAATCCAGAAGCCCTGGGTAGAAATCTTTTCAAATCCACATCTCCAAAGAGACACAAACACTTAATTCCCTTCATGCTAACTGCTGCAGAATCTCCCTACATTTTGACAACATTTCCCTCCAGATAAATATCCCATTGCAAATGGATCTCTTCATTTTATATGTTCTGTTTGACAGAGTGTAAATATTGATATTATTCCTTCCTTTTATTTCTTTTGATTAGGCAGATGTTTCTTTCCTCGCTTTTTTCTGCTGAATGACTAAGGTCCACCATCCATAGTAATTCATTTTCTTCTCCAGAATTTAAAGAAAACCTTCAAAAAACAACCAAGCCACCAATCCAAAACAAAAACTAAAGAAAACAACCAAACCAACCTGAATAGACAGGTTTGATGGCTTTTTGGAAATACACTCAGATCTGTGTTGCCATGCCAAAAGCCTGGACTCCACATTTTCTTTCTTGTCTGTTATTCAGGGCAAAAGGAGTCAATAAAAGCACTTGGGACCAGAAAAGATAATACTTCATATTTGCTCCACAATGACCCCTCCAGGTGATCAAGAATTGTCCCAGCCAGCATAGCACAGAAAGTTTTCATGTATTGAAGAACAGATCCAAAGGGACATTAAAATTTGAGCACAAACATATTGGAGGATCCCATCCCACCCTCACAGACAAAAGTCAAACTAAAGGCCCTGGAGAATCCAGAAGAACAGTTAAAAAAAAAAAGAAAAAAGAGACTAAATAAAAGCAATGGCTTTGAAAAAAGACTTCAGAGACATTTATTTTACTCTGAGAGAGAAGCACATCTGGCTTAGGGTGAAAAGAGAAGTGGTGTCATCTGGGCAAAAATAAAACCATTCTCCTCAAATGTGTCCTTAAAAAAGGGGAGGGAGGAAAAAATTTAAAAAAAAAAAAAAGGAAGAATCATGCAGGAAGGGAAAGCAAGTTCAGGGCAAAACAAAATCTTGTAATGTTTTAGGAGGACTTATTAGAGTGAAAATTAAGTGTCGTGCAGAGCTCTGCTTCAGTCTTGATGTCTTTTATTCAAAGAGCCATCACCCTGTAAACCCACTTTAACAACTCCCTTTGGATTAAATATAAAAATTAAAGACATTTTCAACACAGCTTAGTAGCAGATGTAGACATACTGTGGGGGTTTAGATCAAATGGTGATGCAACCTCACCAAAAGGGGTTATAGCTCTTATGAAAACCTCTCACCAGAAAAAAAAAAAAAAAAAAAATCCTTGGCTATCTGACAAAATGTGAGGTTCTATTTTTGCCTTTTGAAACCCATTTCCATCGTCGGATGGGTTTGACATTTTATTTACCTTTGGAAGATGGCAAAAAAAAATAAATTTGCCGTTTTGTTCCTGGATAGTTTCCCTGGTTCATAATGTCTCTCCAGCTTTGTGTTAGAGTGTAGAGTTAGCAGCAGGGCCTCTGCCGGCAGGAGGTTATGAACTAGAGGTAGGTGGGAGTTTATGAGGTACTTGCAGTAAGACAAACCTCAGCAGGATTGTCTGAAATGGTCAGAACAATTTAGCAGATAAAAACAGTTCCGATTTTCTTATTTTCCTCATAGGAAAATCTTTTTTGATAAAGCCTGGGGGAAAAGCAACCCAAAATAAAGGGCAGAAAGTGCTACCATTCTGGATTATCCTCTGTTAGGTAATTTAGGCTGGTGGTTCTCTGACATCGGTCTTGGTTGTAATTGCCCATGACATTGTCATTTGCAGATTAGAGTGCTCAGTGCTCTCTACATATGGTGCCCAGTATGCAAAGTTTCCTACATCAAGGTCTCTTTGTTGTCTCCAAATCTTGTTTGAGCAAAGGTGTAACTGCTAGACACAGATTTTTTAATAGCAAGACGGCCACTGCCAGAGGACATGACATTCCTAAGGCTGTGCTATTCCTGGGCTACAGGTATCTGCTTGTGCTGAGAACACACAAAGAGACTATCTGTGAAGCAGAATTATTTTTAAAGTACGTATCCCATGAAGGTAAGAGGATAGGGAATAAACATGCTGCTACTGGGGAGACAAGGTTTCACTAAATATCTTCTAGATATGAAAGATAGCTTTGATTTACTTACTTAACAGGAACTGGACAGAATGTAGAACTTGTGAAAATATGGATTTCTCACAATTGCTATGACTTGTAGCTCTCTGAAAAGTCAGAAAATGAAAATGCCTAATACACTAACAGGGAGAACAGTGAGGAAAGCACCAAGTTTGGTATGGTAAAATAACTTGTTTCTTTTTCCTAATTAATCAGAGACTCCTAGAATAGGTACCTCAATGACATTATTTTTTAGCCTTCTTTTTCCTACTGTCCATTTCCATTTTGCTCCAGAAAGAGCACACGTGGACACCCACCAACTCTTTTTTTTTATTATTTACTGTGTGTGTGCTCACTTTCTGAGAGGTGTAAGTTATGGAAATAAGATGTTCAGCTTGTTTCATTGATAGCTGTCCCAGAGCTGAGCTATGATCCAGTGATATGTCACTGCACAGAAGCTCAGCTTCATGAATAAGCCAGGCAGCTCACCCATGCACGCCTGCCAAACTGTGCTTTTTGCAGCTGGGAGGCAGACGAAAGAAAGGTACCTCTGCCATATTCGCAGTTCTCACACCCCAGCATCTGGTTAAGAGCCAGTTCAGCCCACAATATAATTAAGGGCAACCTTCAGGCTGCTTTAACAAACAATAGCCCCCAAGGATTATGCCACAGTGCACACCCCTTTCCTCCCCACCTTCTGGCCATATCCCTGAGATGTCCCCTATGCCAAGAGCTGGGAAAATTCTCCAGGGAAATTCTCAGCTGGCTTGTTGTGTTGGTTTTATGGTCCCTTTTCTATTCTGAGACCCAGACCATTGTTGATAATTTTCCAACTGAAAATATGCTGTTTTGCCATTCAAATTGCTCCGTAAGTTTAAAGACAATGACAGTGCATACAGAAATGTTAAAGCAAAAAATTTAAAATGCACCAGAATCAGGTATGACTATGACCTGTGTAATTGGGACTATTTAATGGCTATTTGTACACCAGAGATAAATAGTATTTGGCCTAATGCTGTGCAGGTGTACCTGACAGGGATATCTTAAATCTCAGAGGCTTTGATATCCTTACTCCTTAGCTGCAAGGACATACACAGGCTATGAAGTCCTGCAGTTCTTATGGATGAAGGCATGCATCTAGTTTATCTTCCTCAGAGATTCTGAATCATGCCTGCTCAAAGTAAGATTAGACTGAGTCTGTGTCCCAAGAAATTCTGATCCTCTCAGCCAAACAGTAAAAGCAAAGAATTCCCAAGAAGCTCCAGTAATGATAAATCAAAGAACAGGTGTGGAGGTTTAAGTTGTCAAACCTAGGAACTGAGAAAGTAAAAAGGCACTCCAGGAGAACAATACTTTCCTTACTAATTAATTTAGGATCATGCTGTCACATGTTGTTTCAGGTTTATTTAGACACTATCTCTCCACCTATTCTAGTTGTGTTATAACCGCCATGCATTTGTCCTCAGTTTCCCCAACTATATGAACAAGGATAATAATTATCTCTACACCACACAGATCCTCTGATGTTTGTGAATGTTGTGGTATTCTTAGGGAAAGATCTAGAAACACCAATATAACGGTAGTCTTCTCCAGATTTCAAAAATAGGAAGCTCTAAGGGCAACATCTGCACAGTGTTGTAAGAGCTCTGCACTGTGCTTCCACTACATGGTGGCAAAAGGCATAGATAGAATGAGATCACGGTGGTTTAAATGAACTGCTTATCTCTCAGTTTGTTCACAGGGACAGCCTGTCTGCTTTCTGTGGGTGCATTAAGCAGTGAATGTGCTTAAAAATCAAGGAAGAATGAAGAAGGGTTTTTTATGTGTTTGTGTATTACACCATGGCAAGCACAGCATTCATCTCCCCCATTCCAAACTTCACTGGATTTAAGATTAAGCACCAGTGATAAGTGCTGTGTTTTACTTCTTCTAGTATTTAGACAAATGTGCTTTGTCGATGAAGCATCCCTCCCTCACCCCATCTGTTTCAATAAGCTATGCTGTGCATATGTCTCTGGGGGCCATCACAAGAGTGTGCTTCACTCAGTACCCCAAGAAGCAGCAGCTGCAGTTCCTCTGCACAACATGGCAGGGTTTGTAATTGTAAAAATGGCAGTGTTCAACTAATGACAGTGCCTATGGCACTTCTGTGCTGAGAGGAGAGAATGCATCAACTACAGTATCCAGATCTTGTAACATGCAAAGTCTTGGAGGTCTGGGAGGCACAGATCAAGCCTGAGACAAATTCATTTGCTTATCTGCCTGCTGGTGGGATCAGATTTTCAGCCCTGAGAGAAGTTTTTAATAAATAGCCAAAATAATTAGTGTATATCTAGTCACTCCTGACCCTGAGGCAATGTGCCTTTCCCCCAGTTTCTTACCCAGTTCTCGACTGGGCTCCCCCCTCCCCCATACCTACACC
>VZRI01009414.1:209101-245596 GCA_013397515.1 Upupa epops | reverse complement strand
CCCCAGAGTAAAAAAAAAGCAGATGAAAGGTTGGAAAACCTGTAAATAAAATGGCATAACTGCAAAAGCCCAGGCCTTGGAGCCCATCTGAACCCTTGAAGCTTGCACAGAAACAGATAGGCAGAATGTTCCTTGTAATATAGATTATTCCAGCCTCAGAATTACTTATTACATGCTTTATTTAAGAAAAGTAAACAAAACCGCCAGATAGGGAAACAATTGCAAGAACTGTCCCTTCCTTTCCTTTTTAATGGACACTTCCACAACACCCAAAACTTAAATATGAGATATATAACCTTCTGGATATTGGAAAGTGTGATAACAGGTACCTGATAATATCTAAGATTAATGAAGGGTTTTATACGTGCTGAAACATGCCTGTAATGTGCATGTCTTCTTGGTTTTCTAGATCCTACAGAAGATGAAGGTCTTTTAAAAAATGCCAGTCACTTGAGAATCTGAATTTTGCTTGCTCTCCCATCAGTAGTAAGTGGAATCTACTTAGCTTACCAAATGCAACACTGAACAGTGGCTAGCAATGTAGGTTGTGTCAAGAGTAACCACTTAAGAGATGAAGACTGGTAAGGCTCTTACCTATTATTACAGCAGCTCTTGCCATCACAGCTCTGTAGTCCTTGAAAGTAGTATGCAAATTTTGAATTGTATGTAAGAATAGACATTATCACTGTAAGCCATTTAATTTTCTGAACTTAATATATCTCCTCATATTCTTCATTAAAGCAGGAAGGGACTGTTCACACACTTATTCTCTGAGCAAGCAATACATATTTTACTGACTGGGCATTAAGAAGAAGCAGATGGATGTCATTGTGCATTTCATAACAGAAAAGACATATTGTAGTCATTGCCATAACTACAGACAAGGGAGGAAAGCAAGCAAGATAAATATAGAGGAATGAAAGGTGGAAAAGCAGCCTATTTCCCCACATCAGATACTAATATGTTAATGTATTCTGTATGAACATATGAAACCAAATGGAGGTGCACAAATCTCAACCCTGAAAACTCATTGCGTAGAAAAAAGCTGACTATTTGAGGCTCCTTCAACAACTTCAGTATCTCTCTAGACATAGCCTTGAGCTAAAAAGTGTGATAGAACAATTTAACTATTTATTTATTTGTTTGTTTGTTTATTTCTGTATTTATTTCAAGATCAGGTATATCTTTTCATACTTAGCACATTGTTTTAGCATTTGGAGACTCTGACTTACACAGCAACACTACACACATCCCTTGTCACTTATTTGCATAGTATTCTTTAAAAGGTAAAGTTATCAGCCATGGCTACAAGAAGAAAAATTGCACCCACATAAGAAAATTAATATGCCTCAAAGAGCAGTAACAAGAGCACAAATGAAGCATTTGCCCTGGAACCCCTTCCAAGTGGAGCACAAAATGTATGCAAATGTATTGGATAGGCTGCAGCTGCTACTTCTGCCACCCAGGAGGAGTAATTCTTCACCGATGATCTGCATAGGGAAAGGTTATAAGGAAGAAGCAGCCACAAAGCTGGGCTGGGAATTAGAAGGGGGCTGTTTTGGGCAGTGAAGTGGTTTTTACGGGGCTCTGAGGTCCCAGTGAAAAACTGTTTCAGGTTTTTGTTCAGGATATCTTTCTCCATCACTGAGGAGTTACCTTCTGAAATATGCCCCTCTCCCTATGCACTGCTGTAGCACAAGTGACAATATCCATACAGCTCCAGAGTTGGCCACTGCATAAGACAAGTCCAACAGGATCTCTTCCTTGGTTGAAACACATCAGTGTTCAAGCAGCATTTTCTACCACATTTGTGACTGAAAACATAAAGTATCTCAACTGGCATTCAAGGATGGGAGGACCCTGCCACTAATTTTGGAGCTGGAGCCAGAGACAGTCAGGGCAGTGAGGCTGACCTATTCAGAAATGGCTCTGCTGTAGGCAGTAGAACTTAGAAACAAAACAGACTGCACCTGTGATGCTAAGGCTTCCAGAGGCTTACCAGGATATGATGCCAGTGCCATGGCCTGCAGTATGTTGTATAGACCCCAGCTCCTGCATTCCTTACCCCATGTGATACTGATCTTTACCAACATCCTTTTCACCATTTTCACCAAGGCTAAATATTTGCCAACCTCTAACAAAATAAAAGCACACACAAAAATGATCTGAGTGGAGCTGTTAGTTCAGATGCCGCTATTTGAGAGCTCACATAGCTCTGGGGAAATAAGTACTGAGTATGTAATCCCAGCAATGACACTAAAGGTAAAAGGATTTGAGGATTTTTGTCATGTACTGTGGTAGCAATAATAGCTGTGACAGGGCATTTGTATCCCCACATCACATCTGGTGAAAATATTTCATCTGGGAAGCCTGGCTTTTATTACGTAATTTGGTCCCATTATTTTAGTGTCTAAGTTTCACTCTGCTTGTGATCCTCCCCTGAATTGTGGCTGCAAGGTGTCACTCCACTCCAGATTCGGGAAGCTTAGGATATAAATTGAAGCCAATACATCCACTATTGGAGAAACATGTATTATGATTAAAGCTCATTCATCACACACTGAAGTAAATACCTTGCATGGGGGAATTGGAATCATTCTCAGTGAACTAGATCCATCACCTTCTAAATCAGGTACATCAGCTAGTGAATCAAATGCATCACCTTTGAATTAGATGGACTCCCAGTTGAATTAAATGCATCACCTATTGAATCAAATACATTACTATTGAATCAAAAACTGTACGTCACCTAGTAAATCATGTAAATATTACCCACATTGCACGTTGAACAGCTGCATCACCAATAAGTTTAACAGATGACATGTTAAAGCTGCTATAACATTTAAGCAATTACAGTAAGGCCCAACTTTAATATATCAGTCCTGGTAGATCAACTATTCAGAGCCAGCAAAAACACCATGAAGTTTTGCAATTTTTTCTAACATATTACATGTAGAAATGAGTAGGCAAAACCAGAAGAAATAAGAAAGGAAAAACACAACTCCACAACACTACCAGGGGAAAGACATAAAAATATTACAACTCATGGCTTCTGCCCCTCTGATATGAACCTGGATAGTTCCATTTTACAGGTTTGCAAAACGAAGTAAACCTCTGGCTAGGCCTTGCAGAAATGTGGTTAAGAAGCACTTGTGGTCATGTCTGAAACAGTGAAGCACAGATGACATTGATACTCAAGAGCATTGCTGCAGTATTGCTCCAAATGAAGGAGAGCTGAGTTCTGTGGTAAGCACTCCTAATACAGAGGAGCTTCTTGATGTTTCCTTTTCTCTGAGAAGCACAGAAGGCAAGAATAAGGCATGGGGGCAGTTGATGGTTTGGTGCAGACTGAATTAGTAAAAAAGAAGAGGGTAGAAAAAAGGAGGACACCTGACCAAGGCTACAAATAGATGGAGTTAGTACAGTAATAAAATCCTTTGGTACTGTTGACCAAGAGAAGTCACCCCTTTAACCATGCTTTTGGAGATTATGAGGAAAATGAAAATAAAAAACCATGTGTGCTGAGCTAAAGAGAAGCCAACCTGTGAGACTAACACACTGCATGTTGTGTGCAGGGGTCATTTTTGCCCAAAAAGAGCAATTTAGACTTCCTGACACCGAGGCAGTGTCATTGCAAGCAACACTCAGGATAATGACAGAAGAACTGCTTAGACTTAGAATGGGAGTGTGTACAGTGTGTTTTCTGAACACACACGATATTTACCAACTTTCAGGCTGTTTAAGTGATGTACCTAGTTTTCTCAAGCATTGTCTCACTTCAGAAAAAAGAAAGTGTAATATTCTCTCCACAAAAGTCCTCCTTATAAGTTCTTAATGAGAATGGCTTGTCTTTCCTATCCTTTTTCATCTTCATGACAATCATAGCAAGGAAGTATTGGGAAAAAGACATCTGAATTGCAATGCCCAGTCATCTGTAACAGACAGAAGTTGCATGCTCTACTCCGTAACCTTTGAGATCATCTGTAGTTTTTTTGAGTGGTTGGTTGTTCCACCTTTTTTCTCCCAGGTTCCCAGGGCTGCATGAGGGGAGGACAGGAGTCAGTCAGCCAATCAGTCCAATTACAGCACGTGGAGACTGCTACAGTCTTTCACAGAGAGCTTTAGTGAGGAATGGAAAAACACTCTTTGTGCCACAAGGGTTACTGAGATAAGAGAATGCAGCAGTGCCCCTGAAGGTTGCCTGCACAAGAAGAGGGTGAGCCTTTATCCACTAATTCCACTGGTTGGGTGGAAAGCATATCTTTATATTCCTCTTTTGATATGTTATGCAGATGTCTTTCCTGACTGAAAATTTTTGCTCTTTGTACCCGTAGGGCCCTTGCAGGCATTCCATGGCAAATCATGTTCTAGCAGCTCACTGTGGTACCACCCTGGCTGTCTATGCCTTACCTGCCACTGGGNTTGGCGGTTTAAATTAATACACCAGACATGGACTGGAGCACCTGAGGTGTGGGCACACATCCCTGCAGCTGGAGGGGATTATTATCTTTTAAACTACCTCAAGTAGGTTTATGAGATGATATCTGTCAGAGTGATTATCATAGAACTTGATTAGCCTTTCATTGTCTATACAAGCAGGTCACCAGCATCCTGCCCAGGTATTGTCTGTGCCCATCCCTTGAAGCAATAATACATGGGAGAGATACTGTAATACCTCCTCTAGGTACAGTTGTTTTGTAGTGGTGTTTGCTTTGCAGTGTACTGTATTGGATCCAATATGGAGATGATTTAGTAGATGATCTCCCCATCTAATTCACAAGGGAAGCCATCTGTTTCAAAGGGTGAATTACAGTGCTGGAGTCAATAGATGATTTAGAAGGCAGGCTTGATGCTTCACTATGAAATACTGCATTTACTTCAGTGTATGGACACATATAGATATAGATATATATATATATATATATACGCATGCCTCTTATGTGATGTCTGAGGGGGACACCACATTCAGTTTGAAGAGCTAATAGGCACAGCAGCATTTATGACTGTTCATTCCATGTAGAAGCTTTGCTAGGAAGAGCAAACTAGTAGGCATGATACCGAAAGGGCATGGAAGATCTGTGGTTTCTGTTTTAAGGGGCTGATATAGCTTGATGTAGACACTGCACTGAAGAGACCTTCAGAAAGAGGATGGCTGCATTGTCAGTACTGAGTTTGGTAACCTGGGCAAATGTGACTGAAGTCAATGGCATCCAAAGATAATGCTCTCAGTGAAATCCACCATGAGCACAAACTCTTCAATAAGGCTGGTCAGTAGGAATAATTCCTGTTTCAAAGCCCATATGCATGCTGTGACTGTTTCTGGGTGGGTCACATACTGCTGAAGATTTGCATGCAGGCGATAGTTAAGTGCAGCTAGTACAGACATGCTTTCCCAGCAGCAACATGGTGGATTGTGGTGGACTTCCAGGGAAGAAGCCCCAGGATTTTTCTACCATTGCACATCTGGGCTAGACTTTGAAATGAGAGATCAAGAAAGGAATAGTATAAACATGATTTCTGTGAATTGGCAGTTCTTATCTAATGATGCTTCTTGTAGTTGTGGGCAAATAAATTGTTTTTTTCTTTGTTTTATTCTTTTCTGTTTATGAGGTAACATATAGCACAGACCATATCTAAGTGGGACTTTATAGTATTCTATGGGCCAAAGACACTCTAATATAATTCAATGTCATGGAGAAACTAAAGCTAACAGTGGTGAAAACAGTGATGGCAGTGAAGCAGGATTTGGCCTCCATTGGAATGTCTGGAAATGACAGGTAAAATATGCATGCTACTGACCCTTTACCAATAAGTACTGTGCATTTAGTCCAGCTTTATAGTGAGGCAAATCTGAGCTGCTCTGAGTTTATTCCACAAAAGTTAAAATTATCACCGTGTACACACTATAGAAGGCCTGCAAACGGAAGAGGAAACACAATGTTCATATAATTAACCTAAAGAATTTTCCACCCATTCATCCTTCCTTGTTGCTACACACCTTTCTTGTTTTTATTGAGAGATTATGTGATGAAACTTCATTTGCAGCACAGTACTTAGTGATTACAAAAAAGAAAGTAAACAATTACTGTCCTTGCCTACTTCTCTTTCATCTGAAGTTGCCCCCAGGAGAAGAAATGGGGAAATCTAAAACTCCTCTTGATAATATACTGCTTGTTGCTTCTTAGAAATGTTTCTCTAAATGGGATCAGCCATCACTTCCTATTAGTACAACCAGCCTTTTCAGTGATGACATTACACAACAGGCAAGACAGAGATTACTTAGAGTCATAAGACTGGTCTTGTGAATATGCTCCTGTGTCCTACTGTGTTCTGAGGGCAGAGTGCTTTGCTTTGCAAAACTACTGCAAAAAAACTGAAATCTCAAGTGGGATAGAAAAGATGTACAGCTGCTTTCAGCTCTTTACTATCCTCTCTTGCATTGTGCATCACTTCTTAATCTTTTCTGTGCCCATTTTTCATGGACACTACATATGTGGCCTTATTTTGCCCACTGTATGGGAGCAAAGATCAAGGTTTCTATGCTGTTATGAAGTCTATGAAGCCTTCTTTGCTGGAAACATCTCATGGCTGCGAGGACAGATCTCAGGTCATGCAGTTCAGTGTCATTCCACTGACAAAGGAGTGTCCTAAATGATAGTCCAGATGTGTTTTGTCTGTTGGACTCCCTCTTGACACTTCCAGTTTCAACACTTCTTCTGAAAAAGCTGAAGAGGCCTTTCACCATTCAGATATTGTTAGATAGCGTAATGGTCAGAGTAAGTCTCTATGAGAAGTTTGGAAGAGAAGATATAGCTTTGAAACCTTTGGAAAGAAACAGGAGATACAGCCAGGTCCCTGAAGTGGAGAACTTGTTTAGTCATCATCATATGTAGGACTGAAGAAAAGATGTGACTGCCCTCTATCAGTCGCTTACTATGGCATGGGTCCTCGTCTGCTGAGAGGCTAGTGTATCTTATCTGCCCTTAACCTCATGTAAATCATTTACTCGAGTTGACTTCTGACTTGCCATTCTTCAGAGATTAGGTAAAAATCCACCCTGTTCCCACCACTCATGAAGTATACTGGTTGCCGTTCCACTTGCAATGTTTTAACAAGAAGTGCTGGCAGTGGCACTGGCACTGAAAAACTGGGATGACTGCAGGCAACGTGGAGACATCCAGGCTGCAGGTACTACTAAGAAGTGTTCATCTTTAAAGTTTGCGTTAAAACAAAGCATTAGTTCTTAAGAATCTCCATGTGCCTGAGCTGTCTTAGTGGATTAATGGTCAGGTATTATCAGTGAAGCAGATGCCCTCAATTTGACTTTTTGTTTGGTCTACTTTTCTTCCGGCTGTATGGAATGCTACCTAGGCAGAAAACAATGTACCGGATACCTTTTATGGAAGTATAGTCAAAGATTTGCAAGTCACCAAGAGCTATTTGTTCCATCCTATGGTATTCTAATGCAGTCCCACATTGTGCTTGCTCTCTGCCCCAGAAGGATTTTGCTCTTGTCAGAACTGTAGAAGGGGGTCTCAGTCAGCCCTTGGGCAGCAGACCTGCATGTATTACAGGCTCCAGTAAGAAAGGGCACACCAAAGTGGGTTCACAGACACCACAGAGTAAGAATTCTGTCAAGAATATGATTTCCTCCCATAAAAGCAAAACTGAACTTCTAAATTCTTCACTCATGATGAAACTAAACTGTTAAGAGTTTTCATTGCAAAACCAGTTTTCTGATTTTCCTGTGGGTTCCTCATGCTATATAAGCCTTATTTAAAAATGAGAAAGTAGCCTCTTCCAGTACAGCCCCATTCTGATCTCACTATACAGGTCTGGAATAGATGAAAGGAAGCCAGCGACCTAATGTGTAAAGATGTAAAGCCAGTGTAAGCAAAACAACAGTCCAGCAGCAGCTAACTCAGCTGTGTAGGTGCCTGTGTACACAATTATTATAGCAACCCCAACAGGAAACACGTATGAGACAATCATTTCACAGAATATATGTGAAACCTTCCTCATAAATGTTTAAATAGTCAGCATTGTGGTGCAGTCCCTTCAGCAAAAACAAGTGCATTAGCACATAAGACAACAGACTGTAAAAGAGGAAGAGTATTCCCACCTCCGCCTTTTTCTTGTCCCCTCCCATGCTTGTGATAACCCTTCACCCCTTAGTTTCTTTTGTGCTAATTTGCTTTGCAGACCAAGCACTGCAAGAAAAAAAAGCATTTGATGTAAGTCAACGGCAACAATAAGAACATAAAAAAATCAGCCCTCAGAATATTGTTAAAAGACAAGGGATCATGATTCCCAGGACAGGCCTGCTTGGTGCACTTGGAGCAAAAGCCTCTACAGTACAGTGGCAAATTTGTCATTTCTGCAAAGGGCCAAAAGATGGATGCCGGTGGTGCAGAAACCAGGGAGTCCTTGGACCGAAAACTGCAGAAGCCGTCCAATTATCTCAGTCTCATCCTAGAAACCCCATACAAGTTGACCAGTGTGCCTGTGAATTGGTCCCATTCTCAGGTGAATCTGCAAACCACATGGAGTACCTCCAGGCTGCTGCTGCTCAGGTTATTATACCAAGTCCCAATGCACTGGTGTGGATCTGCAGCCCTGTCCCACTGAAAATTAACTGCCCGAGGTCTTCACAGCAGGATAACTGTATTAGAAGAACATGTCCTGTGTCTCAGCATAATTTATTACTTGTGCTGAGTAACCCACAGATCTAGCTTTAGTGTTTAGCGTTCCAGAGCTGGGCAGCTTGCAGCTCCCTATCCTGTGTCCCACTCTCTCATTGGACCTTATATTTCTTTGTGTAACAAAGGGACAAATATCAGCCAGTTCTGTTTTCTTTGTCTGGCAGGAGAAGTGTTGATACATTAAAAGTTGCTTGGGATGTAATAAAGGGATGCACATAGTTGCTTTTGAGGGACTGAAAAAATTGTTCATGCTGCGTCATCAACTGCACCATTACAATGGCATAGGGTGTTCTTTGAAATGAATGTGTGCTCTTACCACAACAATTCAGGTAATCCTATGGCATATCCTAGGCATCCGTGTAAGACTGTGCACTACTGTCCCTGAGCTACAGTATTTCACAAGCACTTGGCTGCCCCTCACTGCTGTGGGGAGGGATCAGGACAACTGGGTGTTTCTGTTTTCAGCAGAAAACATAGTGCAAAAGTTCACACCACTCCTCAGGAAGGTAACATAGAAGTATATCTAGTGCCATTTCAGATATTCTTAAGTATCCTTGTCTGGTTTGCTTCTTCAGAAGGTCACAGATCTGTTAGTTCCCTGGATGTATCATGGGTATACCACCGTGATTACATGACATAACAGAAAGACGTGTCAAGCCACTATATTGTGCCAAGGCTGCTAGGGCACCAGGAAACCAGTGGTAATTACAGCAAAGCCAGAGGAAAGTAGAAACAGTTAAGGTAGCTGCAAATAATAGGCAAGAACATGTCTTGTTTTTACCATTTATTAAACAAGAGATCATAATTGCCTGTTTTCAGGGAAACTATTTAGCATGGGTCTTAAGCCATTATTGCATGTCTACACAGTGCACAGGACCACATGAAATGATCTTTTTGTTTTCTCAGAAATAAGTGAGTGAGAGGGAGAAGAAAGAGAACTGATCCTTCTGCACTTGACACTTTCTCCATCTCTTTGCTTTTCTTCTGAAGCAGACTCTCTGAAAACAGTGGTAAAAAGGAAGGATGGCTGTCCTCCATTATACTCACACTTAAGCAGTTTGCACTCAAAGCATGAGAGGCCTTTGTCACAGACACGAAAACCACACTCAGTCTCACTTTTAATTTCTGTATTGATTAGCTGACCTTTTTTTCCTTTAAATAGACCATACTATCTTTCTATAGTACTTTTCCCCCCTTTTTAGAAGTGTATCTGTTTGCCCCAAGTTCTGCTGAAATGAGTGAGCACGTTATGTAGTGCTTCAGGGAATTTCTGAAGAATTGATTCAGTTCTTCTGGGATCTGCATTCTTAGAACTGAGAGCATTAGTGCTGCAAAACCTGTTTGTGAATCAGAGACATTAAATTATATTAATGTGTGTGTGTGCACACACATGCATGCATGTGCATGTGCATGTACGTGTATGTTGAAAAAATAAAGGTTAACACAGAAAAAGACAAGGAGAGGAAGAAAATATAAAAAAAAGACCAGGATCCTGAGGGTTTTGGGGTATGGTTTTTTTTAAGTGAAAGCTAATGGAATCCAATATAACTGCTGAAACCTTGTCATCCTTGCTATCTGTGAGAGCCTTTGAATAAGCTAAATCCTTAATCAGTATAGCCTAAGACCCCAATGACTATGTGTAGAAGTGTTAGTCCAGATAAATCCTTGAAGGTTTCAAAGATTTGAAGAGCACTGGCACTTTTCTGTGTAGTGCCTGCCCTTTGTCCTTTTCTCCATGATGTCATTATTGAAGTTTTACACTCACTATGCATGGTGTAAGTTGACATTGACAGTTTCAACACTTTCACACTGACTCTGGAGGATTGTTAGCTTTGAAGCTATTTGGCCTTGAGCAGTGAATTCTTTTTTTGAGCTCATACTGGCTTATAATATCTGAGAAGGTTTGCACTATATAGCCCCAGCTTGAATTATGAGAGGAGGCTGGTTTCCAAGTTGGAACTGATACCCACATGACAGGAATAGAGAACATTATCCCATTTCTGATGGGCAACAAAGTCAGTGTTCCTGAGTCCCCCTGGGATGCAACAACAAGTTTTCATTTTAACATCATAGTTAAAGCAACAACAGCAACATGGCTTTTCTTGTAATCAGAGCTCTGAAGAGCAGTTAAGCTTGGAAGTGACTCTAAGAATATTCACTATTCTGCTCTGTGATCTGTTTGTTATTAGGCTTTTTGGAAACATCTGTATGGGGCCAGAGGCATATTTTGTATGAGCGTAATTCAAGCATTTTATGAAAACAAAAGTGTTGTGTCGTGATTTAGACACATTGAATATCAAAGCACACAAGCGCTAACAAGCAACACAAAGAGAGTGAGCTGTTCAGGCACTTAATTATGCGAATTGTCGCATGAAACTTGATCAAGACGACACAAAGGAGCAAAGACTTAAAGGCTGGGTCCAATGCCTCAGGCATTATTTGCTCTGTTGGGGGTATGTTTTGAGACTCCTCCAGCCCAAGCCGAAGATGCTGTGTACCTGTGTGCCTTTGAGGAGCAAGGCCCTGGCAACCTCAAGGATATTGTAACAGGAGGGCTGTGGGAAAGAAGGTCTTCTAGGAACTGTGAGATGAGTCCACATCTGTCCTTAACATTTCTTGCTTTCTATGGGGTTTCCTGGTAGGGATAAAACATGATAGCTAGACATTCAGCTATTTTAAACATACTAGCTCAGAAAGTAAAATGCTATCAGGTAACTTCACTGAATACAAATGGCACGATGGAGTTCAAAATGCAGTATTCCTTTTTGCAGCTCTCAACAGACCATATCAAGAGCAAACCCAGATGAAAGCTGAAAGAGCTAGAATTAAATCTGATTATTTCTGAGTACCTGCTCCAATCTTCTAAATAAGGATGAAAACCAAGTAAGGTATTTTCCTCACCTGCATGTATATTTTGCTTTAATCCTTTAGCCAGATATTGTGAGAAGTCACTCACATATTTAAAGAACCACAGATCTCAGTTACAGACAGAAACACAGCTCTTTTCAGCCACTCTCCAGAAATCTTTTGAGTTGGTAAAAACTTCTGTTGGATACCATAACAGACACATTTCCCTGTAGCAAACCCCCAAACTATGCACAGAATAAGGAAAATTCTAGTTTTTAATGTGGCATCAAAATCTAAATGCAGCAACAATGCAGTCATATGAATGATACTCTTCCATACAACTTCCTTCATGCTCTCTGTCCCCACTTCCCAACATCTGCCTCAGACCTTGCACACTGGATTCAGTAATGGGAAGTTCTGCAGCAAACTGTACCATTAGCAGAGGCACTAGTCTGTCCTGGGCCTGACCCACTTGAACCAGTCTCAGGTTGGACCAGCATCTGTGTGGAAACGATTGCACCAAGCTAACACTGATTAACTACAGTCCTCTGTGAGCAAGGGGTTGGGAGTCTTCTCAATAAGAAGAGAGTAAGGAATAGTTGCCAAAACACACATTGCAGCCCTCTAGAAGAAAAAGTCCTTTCAGGTTTTTCTGTGTCCAGTTCCACTAACCAGAACTTATGTAGGATCCATTCTCAGATGAAGATATTTCTGTAGCCTGCTTGCCAAAAGGTGCACACAGAGCTTTTGCTCTCCCGAGCTTTGGCCTCTGGAGCTTTCCCATCCATCTCTTTTTTTTTTGGCTAAAGGTCAATCTTCCCATATATTATTCATGCTTAAATTTAAGGAATTCAACCTTAATGACTAGTCTTAAGGGGTAAATCCATTTTATGAGTTCTAGAAGGAAAATGTATTACTGGAATTTTTCTTGTTACTTCACATGCTGTCTTGCTACGACAAATATATGAATGGTATCGGCAAACACTTGAGTGAGAGTATTTTACTACTTTCAGCCACAACAATCCACAAATGAGGAAATAATCCTACCTTGATATAAATTCTCCATCAGGAACAAGACAGTATTATAGATTCAATCAACTCCATCTATGAATTTATTTAAGACTTCCATGAGTGCAAGTAAGAACATGATTAAATTCTTCGGTTTGCTGAACTATCTTCTGCTAAAACGGAAGTAGGATACTCCTGTTTGTGTATGGCAATGGGTTAACTGCTTCTAGAGGATGGATGGAGTTTTAAGTTCCTGGAGAGTACAAATAGGTACAAGGGAAAACAACCACCTAGAAAGTATAATCTTATTAAAATGTTGTAAAATTATAACATGCATTTCCTTATTTATTTACTCGAGTACCGGATAAAATAAAATGAAGTCTACTGCTGAAAGTACAGTAGACTAGATCCTCAGTCAGTGTACAACACTATGAGTCACTGAAATTAAACAGATAATATTGAACTTCACCCACATAGTGTTAGGCTGAACAACAGCACTGAATTATCCTTGTATCCTGTACAATGTGTGGCACCTCAGTACCAGTGCTCATGAGTTTTCTGTTTCTATACTTACAAATAGCTTACATCTACTTTCTCACTAAGCCAGCAGAAATGTAACAGAAATCAATATGGGTTAAAAAAGTCTTCTTGTAATAATTATCTTATATGTTGTCTAAAAGATTAATAGGAAGACTAGCTCTGAAGCTCAAACCATTTTTTGTTTTCAATAACCTATTTTCTCAAAAATATACATTCAATTTACATAGCATCATTCTGAGGTTGTTTAAATCTGTTTGCTTCACTGATGCTTCTGTGGGCACAAAAATATTGTCATGTCTTTATTCTGAGGAGAGATCTTGTTCTTCTGTAGTGATAGCTAGGTCTTGAATAGGTTGGGACAAAACTTGTCTTAAAAATGCTTGGCTTGTCCCTATGGGACCCTTGTCCAGGACGTAGCTACCAGTTTGGAAAGATTAGATAAGGCACTATAATATGTCAAAATATCTAGTTGAGGTGAATTTCCTACTCTTACTAGTTGAGAGGTAAATGTACTTGCCAGGTAAGGATTTAGGAATATGTATGTGCTGCTCTTGAGAGCTAGAATAAAATTCCTATTGACTTTCTGTGACAGCTAATACATCATTTATTACCAAAACTCTCAGTCACTTGCTCAATTATTTCTCTCATCTTCCGACCAAATACTTTGGTACAGAAATACATTTCCCATAAAACTACTGTTTTCATTCCATGTGGCATTTCCACAGATGCAGGGTAAGTAAGTAAGTTGACAATGAACAGTAGTGAACATTTCTCAGAGACCAGTATGTATTGACACTGTGCCAGACTTGAAAAAAAATGCTTTTTCTCGAAAGTTTCCACTTTCACAAAAATAGAGAATTATGCTTCTATCTATTTATTTATTTATTTATTCTTCAAAATGTGTTTGTGAATGGCAAAGCGGCACTAAAGGTGCTGTGGAGCAGAAACCAACAGGTCCAAGCTTCCACTGAGGAGCCGATATTGGAATTATTTGAGCACCACCAGCCTGTCTTCTGAAGTCAGAATGATGTTGAGCAATCATCAGCTACATTTAGGCACAAAAAAGGAACAAGGATTAATTGCCTTGGAGATAAAAAACTACTTGTATCAAATTTGGGGTTTTTATCATCTTGCCATTTTTAACAGAACCAAGTGATGGGGGAGTAGGGCAGGAGACATCTGAAATATTTACACAGTTTGGGTATAGCAAAGGGAGCAAGATAGGATAGAAGGTTAATGCAGCCTATAATATGGAAAAACTACTCTCTCACTGTGACATATACCTATGGGAGATGTTTGATATATGCTTGAGTGTGATCAAAATGTCAGCCAGAGTTTCATTAGTTTCCACCTTCCCCTTGAATGCTCTTCTGGAATCCAGAAGTCACCTGTGAGAGGTAGAAGCGGACGTTAGCCAGATTATACAACTACAAGGACACAGTCTTAGGAGAGGGGCCAAAGAAATTTGACAGATAATTAACCTTCACCTCTGTGACACTGATAAGAAATGTGAGCCTCTCACTATTTGCATGTGCACATACCCTGACACCCACCTTGGGGCCATGATATACAGAATGCATCAACATAGTGACTGCAGGGCTTGGCAAAGCTGAATTTATGGCTATGAAGAAAAGGAGTACTCTGGGTTTTTTAACACCAGACCTGTAAATAATTTGATTATCTAAGTTTGCTTCCTTCACTGTTCATACCTAAGAATTCATCTGTTTTATTCCATTCTGTACCACAACAGCATATGCAGGTCTAAGGAAATGAGACAAAGTAAAAGACAAACCCAGTAAGTACTCAGGATCTTTGCAGAGAGCCCCAAGCGCCCTTAGCTGACAGTCTTCAAATGTTAGGGACTTCCCTGAGAGAGGCCGTTCGCCTCCTGAGAGCAAGCAGCCCTTTACAGTATTTGGCCTACAAGGTCCCTCTGTATTTTGCTCTCTGCAAATCCACCTGCCTTGTTTGGACAGGATTTATCTCATCATATACTAATTTCTCTGAACTCTGGGGTTATGCTTGAGGGGCATCTGAAAGAAGAAAAAAACTTTAACACAGACTTCTTGGTAATATCACAGCAGTGGGATTTGGTTGCCATCTGCTTGCTGAACACTGATAAGTCACAGGCAGCCTTGCTGGGATACCTGAGAAGACGTCCCTATGGCTCTCCTGTATCTCTTTGTGGAAAGCTCCGTTGATTATACATGAAGGAGCTGGTGTTAGATAAACAAATAAATATGAGACTGTCTCTCAAACTTTGTAATATTTATAGTGCCAAATTCCTGAGGCTGCCTTATCACAGACCTGTGCAGACACTAAAAAAAAAAAGTGTCCTGATGTTTTATCTATTCCAGACCCTAATCTCTCCCCAAAATCCACATTGTAAAAATCATCATTAACATGTCAGTGGAGCAGTTAAACACTCTTGGGACTGCCTAACAGCTTTCCCCATGAATCTGTGAGAACTGTGTGGCTGTTTTATAAACATTATTAGTAATAATTATCATTACAGTAGCATTTGTTAGTGTTTTCCATAACAGATCAGCTGACCCCTGCCTCAGTGAGCACACTGTAACAGTTACACAACAGACAGATTTTTAGAACAAAATTTGTATTATCCTCATGCTACACAGAGAGGTTCAGTGTGTGCCCCACACAGTTCCCTGGGGCATGAAGAGTAGCACAAAGGAATCACAGGAGGAGGGAAGTGGAAGGAAGGGCAGAAGGAAGAACACTGAAGCCGAATTTTCTTGAAAGCCACCGACAAGATTTTGGAATTACCAGTTATGGATATGAGGATGGGAAGCTCAGAAAAACGTGCTATAATGAATCTTGGGTCAAAATGCAGAAGTGGAGGCCAAAAATAAGCACTGTCTTGGTAGTTAGACCAAAACTGCAGCCTCATATTAGAGAGAGAAAGAAATTAGGAAATGGAATGAAGGAATTGTACATTGAGAAAAACATAGTGGGTACTTGCATACCTCTGCATATATCAAGCAAAGGCATACCTCTTCCTTATCAGTGTATACACAAAGGAGGAGAGTACAATCCAGGGTTTGCTGTCAACACGACTGTTATAAACAAGGAGTGGGCAGCTGGGAGTGTTGGATGGAGAGACTTACAGTGTGTTAGAACAAGAATACAGGGTGAACTTCTGAAGCATGGGATCACGTATTTCTCACAATAAAGCAAACAAGGCAACTGGCGAAGTTCTATAGGGAAAATGACTTCACTGCAGATTTTTAGGGATAATCATTTAACTGGATTAGCCCCAAAGTGCTGTGTCTAAAATCAGCATCCCTGTCTCTTTATGTACTCCAGATGAAACACATTAGCAGAAATATGGCAAGGGACATTCACAATGCACTGTTCTACATTATCAGCATTTTTTGCAAATCTGCAATTAGTCTAAAGGGCCTGGGTAAATTAGGCCTCTTGATAAATGAAGCACCTAGACAGGTCTCAGATTTATTTGATCTAGCTGTCCTGCTGTCAAGAGCCTGTCAGCTAGACTGTGGAACAGAGATGGTACAGTGGGAAAGTCTATGAAGCCAACATAACTGAGCTGCTAAAGAAACAATGAAAAGCCTTGACTGGGGCTGCTGACTACACCTTTGAAAGTTTCTGCCTGGAATAGTGGACATTTAGGAAGAAGGCACCAAGTAAAGGCATTAGGAAATCCTCTTCAAATTTCAGTATATATGCATGGATTCCTGTGTTACTTTAGTAACAGGTATGCTTGGTGCCTGAGATACAGGTGCCTACATAGTTACACTGTGAAGGGAAGAGAGGGAGAGGTGAAAGAGTGGGACACTTACTGCAGGCCAAGCTAGTCTTGTCATAATGGACAATTTCTGGAGATAACAAGATGCAATGTTATAAAATCTTCTCCTTCCCCTGACCCTAAACAAATGTGTTTCACGGGTGATTATCTGTTCTCTTGAAGAGAAGACTGATAGTTTCTGTTATTTTTCACCCTCAAAAGCATTTTAAAGCAAGTAGTATACCACCATAGGACATCTTTGATAAACACAGCTATTTTCTTGCTTGTGCAGCCATTCTCCTAGCCATTTAATACTTTCCCTGAGCTAACCAGCGCACAGTTGTTGTCTCCTGGAAAGAAGGGATAGTCTATGGGAGGGGAGGAGGTACAGGGACTGTCCAGATTATTCTCATTTATACCCTGACATCATCTGCAGTGATTTCCAACTGAAGTGTGGTGACACCTGCCAACTCCTCTGCTTTTGTTGTTGCTATTGCTGAACTCAGCTGAACAAGCCAGTTAGGATTTTCCAGCAGATGTTCAGATGTTTCTCTTCTCTCCCTCTCTTTCTTTCTCGCCTTCTGTTTTTAAAAGCCCTGTAGGATCCCAGAAAATGTTTGCAACTGTCCCTAGCTTCTTAGAAACAGACCATATCTTAAGTTCCAGGTTTCTATTAGTTACTGCAGTGCTCTGATCAGCAGAGCTAATAACTGAGAGTAAAGGCATTCTATATTGGTTGAGGGAAGGGGGGAAGAGCAATAGAAGGATCTAAAATAGGCGGACCCATTTGTTTCTGAAGGATTTGCAGTATGCTGCCACTTCTCTCTGACTGCTTGCCTGCTCCCTGATCGCTCAGCGTTCTTTAGTAAACTGACATTGATTTTCCTGTCGACAGCGTTCCCTCCAAACACAAAGAAACCGTCAGTGCTGAACAAATGGCCGGTGTTTTCCTGCAGCACACTTAGCCCTTGTAAAAAGCTTGCTTTGCTGCTGTACTTCTCCTTTCAAATAAGTACACTCTCTGTGATCTTAGAAGAAAAAGAGAAATCTCTTGCGCTTACCGGGACCCAAATTCACCCTGGAAGTGTGCAGTGTATCCAATTACACTGCAGTTTGATCCTGCTACTTTTTAAGGCCTTCTAAATTATGGAATTAAAACGGTTTAGTGGAAAAAAGGACTGGTGACACTAGCTGTGTTAAGAATTTAGAATGTGCCTTCTCATATATTAAAAAAGGCTCTTTGAATATCATCAAAGAGATTTAAGGATTTTTATTCCTTTTTAAAGCTGTTTTAAAACTGATTAGACTTTTTAGAACAGACTTCATCTTAGGTCTGTCTGTTGCTCTCTTTCTCTTTCCTACTCCATATCCTCCCAAGTGTTCCCTCCTGCTGATTAACCAAACTTCTCACTGTTAGCATAGGGCAGTTCAGCATAAATAATACAATATTTTCCAAAAATTGGAGAAGGCAGCCCAGTACCAAGATTTGGCACAGTTTTGTTTTAAGGTCTCTTAATCACTGTAGGTGTAGGTGTAAGAGGACTAGGTAGAATCAACACTTTTCCAACTATTTACTTTTTCCAACAACAACAAATATCATTGCCATTAGTTTCGCAGCAACCCAAAAGATCCCACACCAAAAAAAAAAAAACCAAAACCCCTACAATAAAAAACACCAAAACCAAAACAAACAAACAAACAAAAACCCCAAAAACCCAAGTGGAAAAACCACAAGCTAAACCTAAAAGTTCTGATGTTGTGAGCACTTTAAAAGAATAAAGGAGTCTGCTAGGCCCATGGATTCATCAGTGGAGACACGAAGGCAGGTGAGTGTTTGTTTGTGCGTGAATGTGCATTTATCTGCATTGAGGCTGAGGGCATCAGCATCCATGAAGTCTAGCCTATGCAGCAGCACCTTGAAAATGTTGGCATTCACATTTGAAAGTAATTAGCAGTGTTGTCATCTTTAAAGTATTCCCTATGTTGAAAATGCTTACAATAATAAACACTAATTGCTTTCAAATGGTAAATCAGAACCACAGCATCTGGGTGGTGTTCAACTTGTGTGCATGAAGGCATATGCATCTGTGTGCATAGAGAGATTTATATACATGTGTGTGTATATACGGATGCATGTTCATGCACATGTGTATGTGTACATGCGCCTAACGCACAACCATTTCTGCCAGAAACAGAGGTCTTCTGCATACGGTACTCCCAACTAGGAAAGAAAGTATGAGATAAGGTGTCCTACGCTAGGGCTGAAAGGAGAGAAATACTATCAGGCTCTCCTGTAATATTTAAAGGGGAGAAAGCACAGTCTTGTGGTTCAGTCACAGAACTGCATATGGCTGGCTCTGGGCACTAGGACCAGTCCTTCCAGAGCAAGTCCCTGGCTGGAAATGCACTGGCTGTCAAGGGCATTCCCTGACACACTAGAGTCCTGACAGAGTGGTCTTCAGCAGCCTTCATTATCATCAGGAGGTGTAAAGGGGTTGCTGTTTCCAAACTGTAGGATATGAAGTTGGGCAATATATAAAATAAAGCATTCAAAGTTAGTAGGTGCTTCTTAACAGTCAGGCTGGTGACCTTTATCCACAGTGAATCACCTCCTGGGGCTAGCGCTGAGACTTTGTTCATAAATGCTTATCAAATATATTGACATTCTCAGCTGCTCTGAGTTAGGTTGCAAAATGTTCTCACTCCATGAGGGACAGATTGCTAACAAGCCTGAATCCCTACTCATACCGGTGTAAATCAGAAGCACCTCCAAAATGGTCAAGGTAAGCCACGCTGCCATCAAAATGGAATGAACCAAGGGAAAATCATAGATCATTCTGCTTGCCACCTTATGGCTAAGCTGGAAATCACATGCTTGGCCCTAATTGAACAGTTTGAAATGACAGAGAAGTTCGGTTCAGCTTTTTCAAACTCTGCACTAAAAATTAATTTACCCCACACTGTTAGCAATAAATAGGTAAAGTTCTGTGGGACCGTAAACCTGCAGGTCAAAGAAAACCCTCACAGTAAAGATGGTATTGCCCTTCCTGACAGCACCAGAAGCTGGGATCAGAGTTTGCCCTCAGGACCAAGGCTCCCAGAGACGGGTGGCCTTTGTACAATTCTTCCACCGCTCTGTAAAAGCCAGGGTGAAATTTATTGCGGTTGCCCATGGGAGCTATGTTAGGCCAAACAATGAGTGTTTAGAAAATCATCCTTACATGTGTGAATAATAATTGGAAAGCAGTCTGGGGATAGATCTCCAACACAATGTCTCTCTGTGAGAAGACATACAGTTTCCGGCAGAGAAAGAGCAAGCAGGAGGTTTGTTGCCTCCCAAAGGCCTGTTCTAGGAGATCCCAGTTAGCTTTGATTTGGCAGGAGAGGAGAAGGCCATGAGCCATCTGGCACTCGGTAGATTTGGGGAGCTGTGCTGAGCCTCAAGGCTATGCTATGCAGATGGCTTGTGCCACATTCAGCACCAGCAGCAAACATTTGGGAGGAAGATGCTGCCTAGTGATGTGCTCTCCAGCAGGAGTACCTGTGGTCTCCACCTGCAGAACAAAGAAGGGGTACACAAGTTTATCATCACCCCAAACTAGGCAGACCTCTAGCATGGCCTCATGTTGGGACTTCGAGTGGCAGCAGAGGATGAGTGGTCCTTTCCATTTCCGTACTCAGTTCCAACTGTGTTTGGTACATAATAAAGGAGAGCAAGGACCTTGGACTAAGACGGTACTCATTTTCTATTTTTGGGGTTTTTTTCTGGTAAGAGGAAATCCTTAGAAAAAGGTAAGGTGACCAAGAATGACTGCTTGCTTGTACATTCCTCCTAGGGATGAGGAAGACAGGCATTTGAGTTTCTCACTTGTCTCCATTAAAACATACTCATCTTCCTCAGTCTCTCTACACCTTTTCCAGCTGTTGGCATTGCCTTCAGACAACAGCAGAAGTTTTGTTTCTCCCCCACTCGAAGTCCTGTAAAACATAACAGGGAATATCAGAGGCCATTAAACATGCTTTAAAAGTTCTTTAATTTGTTGTATCATGATAACTGCACTTTAATAAAAGCAACCTCTGGTCTTAATAGCCATACAATAAACTGTTATTTATATGAGTCAACATGCCTGGCTGAGCCTTCCAGGTGTGCCCCAGATTTTGAATCATTGGAGCAATCCAGAGGGAGGACACTGTCTGACAGGACTCAAACAAGGCTTATAAACAGGTGCCATTTTGTCTAGTTGTATCTAGGGGTATGCTGGCTATATTAAGAGCCTGGAACAACATGGCACTTTCAGCGCTTTGATTTATTTCAGTATAACATTTAATTGTTTCCTTCTTGCCGAAGCTTTAACATGCGATGCTTGTAAATATAACCTGCGCCCTCCATATGGCACTCTGGTTTTCCATTTTCAAATGCAATCGTCCTGGAATAATGACTGTGGTATAACTCAATTTGAGTTCTGCTGCTGGGGACTTTATTACATAATGCTTTCTAATTGACCCTCATAGTTTAATAAGACAGAACATTTCGCCAGAACATTGACAAAAGTTATTAATTTTCACTTCAGCAGAGACCAGTGTCCCAATTAAATCCCATGATAATGCCTGACTGACTGACTGACCTCATTATGGCTAATGCTTATTAGTCCTGCAGAGATGATAACATCACACACTGTTAAAATGCCTAAATGAGCACATACAACTATTCAGCATGATTATAATTTACATACATGACTAATTTTACTCCACCAGTCCTTGCCTGGTGAAACTAATGCCGTAAACTCCTGTCACAAACAGAAGAGCCACTAAGAATTTTGAGCATATCATAAGAACAGAAATGAAGTGCTTTAAAAGAACACAACACCCAGTTAAATCCTACCTGCCTTCTTGAAAAGCTATTGCAAGTGAATCTAGTATGTGTACTTAAACTTGTAATGTGCTTATGCACGTTTCTTTTAAAAACATAATTACTTCAGTTTCTTTAATGAATTAAAATAATGTCTGAGATCAAAACTTACTGTAAGTGTTTTTACATGCCTTACAGTTTAACTGCTGTTCCTCATGCAGGGCTGAAGTTACACATTCTCTTGCAGCTTCTTAAATGTAGTGTAGGTAAAAATTCTGTGTGCATCAAAAACCTTCCCTCTGTGTCTTTTTCTTTCTTAGGGAAAAGGCTTAAGCCAAAATTTTTCATTAATACATTATATACTGTAGTAAGAATCTATTTAAATGTGTCCTGTTTTTCAGAGCACTTCTGCAAGCTGAGCCAGAAAGTCTGTTTTTTCACGTGCTTTTATAAAGAAATAGCGGAGGGCAGTATAGGTTTTATTTTGTGGAGTCTAAGAAGTTCTCGCATTTTCTCCCTGTTTTTGAGTTTCCTTAACATATGTACACCTCCCGCAAAGCACAAACCAATTCTCCATCCTCAATGTTTTCTGCAGGTTTATTGCATCCTGATCCCATAGGATTGTGTATTTGACAAATGATAAAAGGGAAGCAGCTTGCACCTCATACTTTGCTTTGTTCAGAGGTAGGGCAATGTGAAGTTTCAGGAGTGGAATCAACAAGACATGGCAAAACTCATGCTGCTAGATGAACATGCATAACACCACCCACTATCACACACATATATGCAGCCTCACCAGGGTCTAGGTTTACAGGTTAACTGTTTCAGACACATCCCAATGACACCATAGTCTAAGACACTTTTCCTTCCACTGAGATTTATCCCCTAATAGTGTACACCTCTTTGAAAAGAGGTCTTCAGAGCCTGATGGCATAGTTCACTCTTCTTCCAAATGACCAAGAGAGAGAAGCCAAGGTCAGCCATTGCAGCTCCTGTCACTGCAAAATTCCTGGATGCATGAGGAAGACTGTCAGTGAGTAGTCCCATTCCTCATACCAGTCCCTTCAGATATACCATTTTTCCATTCATAAATCCCTTGACTCATGAGACTGTGTTGAGTCTTTCAGCCTTGTTTTCAACCACATTTTTTGCTTTCATTACTTCCAGTCACACATCTCACACTGATGTCTTCAATACACCTCCCCCTCAATCCCCATCTTAATCACATTTCATCTTTAGCCATTGCACATTGGAAAAGAATATAGCAGACATTGTCTACAAAAATGAAGTGCAAACACAGCAGAAAATTAACTCCCAGGCATACACAATAGATGCTTGTATGGTTACAAGAGAGCAAAGTCTTTGGCCCAGCATGCTTGTAAATAAAACCTAGAAAGTGCTGAGAAGGGCTAATTAAGTTAATACTGTATTCTTGATTTGAAAATAATTATTTGCCTTTTACCATTTAAATGTCATGTTCAATTTCAAGTATGGTGTCACGTTCACTAACAGCATGATGAGACATAGCATAGCATGATCCTTCAATATGTAGAATAAGCCAAGCAATTCTGAACGCATTAAAGAAACATCTGATCTCCCTGTGCACTATATAAACAATAGATCCAAACAGAAACGAAAGTACTTTAAAACAGTTTGTCAGTGCAATTCAGTTTTGAAGGGAAGAGGGGGAAGAAAAGNCAAGGGAGGAAGTCAGGAAGGGGAGAGGAAGGAGGGAAGGGGGAAAAGGGGAAGGGAAGAAGGGAGAATGGGGGGAAGGATAGTGAAAGAGGGAAAGAGGGAGAGAAGAGGTGGTTGAGGAGGTAAAGAGAGTAAGGAGAGGAAAAAGAAAGGAACTAATGAACAAACTTGATTGAGTCTGGAATTTGTTAAAAAGCCTTCATCAAAGATGCTGATTTGTGTACAAAGATCAGCATTTGACTGCCCCGTCAAGGAGATCTGATAACATCCAAAACATAAAAATGGTCAAATGGACTCCAGGTAGCCAACTGAAGGATCACAGGGTCTGTTCATTAATCACACTTCTTTAAATGAGAAAACACTGGGGTTTGAAAATTACTTCAAACTTCAAACAGAAAGAACTATGATGCTGAGTTCAGTATACCAGAAATGAGATTCCAAGAATATATCTGTGAAAATGGGCTATGCACACAGCAGCAAAAGAGAATAAAGTAGGATTTAGGGTGATCAGGTGCAAAATAGTGAAATGGATAATAAAAGGCCATATGGAAGTGGAGGAAGAACAGGTGAGAAAACAAAGGTCATGGACAAGCAAAGGCCTTGCACAGTCACCTAGTTGCCTTAGATAATGTTGAGGTGGCCAACATTATCTAAGCAAAGCGGATCATGAGTTCATAGGATCATAGGATCATAGGATGTTAGGGGTTGGAAGGGACCCAAGAGATCATCGAGTCCAACCCCCCTGCCGGAGCAGGACAAAAGTATCTAACACAGATCACAGAGGAACGCATCCAGGCGGGCCTTGAAAGTCCCCAGAGAAGGAGAATCCACGACCTCCCTGGGGAGTCTGTTCAATAAGGTTTGGAATTTTAAAACAAAAGGAGAAAATAGTATGAAAATAAAGGGTTTTTCTTTCAAACAGTTCAGCCATCAGGATGCTACACTACAGAAGAAAGTGGAAACACAGTAAAGAAACCTGTAATAGAAAACTTCTTCATTGTGGATGAGTCAAATGTCATCCTCCAGTCATTTCATGGTGGAAGTCATGGTTAGGAAGTGGCTTTTAGTAACAATAGGGATTTGTCCACAAGAAAGAAGGGCATAATGCTCACAAACCAGCCATGGGAGTTGAATCTAAATAAACTACTATCTTAATAGTTCATTTTTAACCTTAAAGGATACTCCTAGAAATGTTTTATTCCTGACTCTTGTCACTCCCACAGTCTTTCTTCAGTACCTGTTCGGAGGAAACAGCTAGTTTCCTCGTATTTATAGCATGTGGACTGACAAGCCAAACTGTACGTGTCTATATGCTTTCTTTTCTTTCTTCTATTGTGCCCTAACCACTGCAAGCACTTTCCATACATGTAGTCAGGGGAGGAAATCTTTGAGTTGAAAGTTCTCTATGAAGATTGCAGCTCCCTTTCAAGGCATTTATATCTGGACCCCACTGCAGTAAGTGCTACTTGAAACTGGTTTTGTGGTAGCGGATGTGTAAAGAGCAGAAAATGGAGTGTAGTGCATGTCACTTTGTTAAGCAAGTATATTCCACATGGGGATGAAGAAGAAAGAGGAGGAAGGAAAAACTGCCTGAGGGTAGAACACTGACTGCAAGAATTCTGGCTATAAATCACTAGAAGTAAACAAGGAACAACAAAGACAATCAGTACCTTCCTTCCAAAAACATTTTCACTGTGAAATTAGAGAAGTACCCACTGTAACAGAAAAACAGCCTCCATCCAGTCACCTTGGAGTACATGCTGATAACCATGCTATACTACGGGTCAAGTAGAGATTAATTTATCCCATAGAAACTGCAAGGGGAGTCTGGGCAGACAAGAAGTATTCACTCCATTTGGAACTGGTCCAGGATGCAGGTTCATACACCCATTCTTGTAAAATATATCAAAAGGCCTTTAAGCAGAGTGGTCAGTATCACATCTTGGAAGAATGTCTAAATGCTCTCATAACATCATTCTGGGCTGTGGTTCAGCACAGACTAGGGATGAAGGAAGGGAGAGGGAAGAGGAAGATGCCACCTGGAGTACTGAGTTGCCAACACCTAAAAAAGAATAAGGAAATGAAAAACTAATCAAAGGTGGAGAAAGGACACGTGAAAAATTTAAAACATCAAGTCCAGAATGGACAGTGGAAAGGAGTGAATGGAAGGGAGAAACCAAAAGAAAAGCAAAGCTGAAGAATAGGAAATTATTTGCTACCTAAATAAAGATTAATAAGACTTTAAAAAACCCCATCCCAACCCAAATGTAAGAAACACAAGGGTCAAAGTAAGAGACAATTGACCTCCAGGAAGCGGCAGAAGTAATTTATTGACAGAAGAAGACTTCACTGAGGAGAAGAAAAAAAAAAAAAACACATATAAAAAGAAATTAAATTAATTTTTCCCCTCTGTGTTCACAAAGGAAGGTGGGAGACAAATGCCAGGAACAGACATAAATTTCCCAGGGGTGGAAGATGAAATATTGAAGAAAATCAGGATCATGTCAGATGATTGAGAAATTAGAACATGTGAAGTCTGACAAACCTTTACAGTCAGATTAGCTCCAGCACAGAACTGTGAATGAAGGATGGGTCAAGACAATGAAGGTAATCTTTAGAATGCACTTTGCTAGATGTGTATTTGCCCACTTCGGAAAAAAATTATTCACCGAAAGTTCAGGAACTGTTGGGCCACATATTCTCAGGAACTGCAGTATCAGTGCTTGGTATTGACTGGGACTCCAGCTTGGAGGGGCAGAAAGGAGAGCTTTCAAAAAGTTTTCCTCACAGCCATGCAGACCAACATCTGCCTGTTTTCTGTGTTTTAAGTACCTGGCACTCCTCATCTGCTGGCAGCTATCTCAGCATGGCTCCAGTGTCAGGGGGAGCTAGTAACTTTACATTTGTGATGTCAGGAAAAACTGTGTTCCCCTGACCCTTTAAATCAACATTGTAAATGTGTCAACATCACCCATAGGAAGCATTAGAAAGTGTTATTTTAAAGTGTTTAGAAGGCAGCTTGGATTTTTTCCATTTGAGCTTTGCATACGCAAGGGCTTTCCACTACCTGGGGTCCCTGTGAGAGGCACCCAGCCATCATTATGAGAAAGTACATGTTGGAAATCACACAGCAAAGCCAGAACCAGTGAAGACAGCTGTATCTGCCATGGATGCCTCTAGGTCAAATTCAACAGTATAATAAACAGTGGCCAAATCTTGCTAGAAAATGGCTTTAAAGGGGTACATTTCATGGCATATTTTGCCATTTAGAGATTGTAATTTTCTGTATTGAATGGAAAAACAGGTGTGGATCAGGCTACATCAATGAGGGGGAGTCAAACTGAAAGAGGAGATGAGGCACACTAGAGAATGTTATAAGGCTTTGACAACTCTGCTGAAAATTACACTCCAGCTATTTGTGTGGCTAATGCTTATGTCACCAGTGTATTTTCTGTGGGATGAACTGTCCCAAAATTTGCACACAATAAAATATCCCCAAGCTGAAGTTAATGGGACAGACATGCTGCAAGAGACAAGATAAAAAGGACCACAGGGTGGGGTGGAGCAGACAAAACATCTTTGCTCATTTGTTTTGTCTTTCTCGTTTAGTACCCATTGTATGAAACAGCTGTGATTCTTTAACTACATATAAATGAGAATTGTGGCGATTAATAGCACACAGCCACTGACTCTTGATCTATGTCTTGGCCTACAATTTAAGGAGTTGGTGCTGTTAATGGGCTTGCCTGGGGGTAAGTAAATGTCCTGACACTAAGGTCTGAGTAACTGTGAAGTTTCCACTTTGGAAGACAGAAAAAAATCCTGGTATAATAAGATTTGAGTAAATTCTTCCAGCATGCTTGATTAATTTTTTATGTAAAAGGCAATATAATACTTTGTTCATAGCAGTACCAAGACTTCATGCACTGGATTCCCAGTACCATTTCAACAGACCTTTATTTTTTTGCCTCATTTCAATTGAGTTCTTAGAAAATGTCTGCAAACAAAAACACTTAACAAAGACTCCTGAGATCAAATTTTTTTTAAACTGGATTATCAAGCTTCTGTATTGCACAAATAAGTTCACATCCACACAACACAAAATTTTCCTATGAGTACCTAGCTAGCTTCTCTCTTTCTGCAGTACCTATGTGTCTTTTTAGAACAGGATCTCTTTCGTTTCTATGTGTGTATGTGTGTGTATATATATACACATACAAATGAAAAATTTATATATATACACACACACATATACATGTATGCATATATACATTTGTATATATGTATGTGTCTAGACTAGAAAAGTCAGATTCATACTAATGCTGTCTATAGAAAGTTAGATACCAATAGTTACAGGATTGATAATTTTTTCTGTTAACAAGTACAACTGAAAAAAGATAGGGTGTTTTTATATATATATATATATATATATATATTACTATATTACTATATATCACTTTCACTGGTAGCAGGACGCTTCAAAAGGAATTGCTGCCAATGAGACAACAAAGCTCATGATTTTAACCTTTGCCCTGTAGTCTGTAAGTCAAAGATCAAAGTTTCTTAGTTCTAAAGTTGTTTGCATGCAGCCACTCAACACAACACAACACATGCTTTCAAGGAATTTCTTTGTAAGTACAATTGTAATGCACAAAACCCAACAAAACAAACCAGACACTTATTTTCATGTTGACTGGAGACTAAAACCATAGGTAATTTGCAGTTTCAGTTTCCTGGGTTTTGGTTTTTCTCTGTCAGATAGTAAAAGTTGTGCTTTGCCCAGGAAAGTATGTAGTAAATGTATTTAGAAGGAAATTTAATTGGTAGTTCATGGAGGATTAACGGTGCAAGTGTGAATATAAGAGTACTTACATAATGCACAAACTTGGTGTGACTATAATAGTGTGTGCACAGGCTGGAAAGGTTATTGTTCCTTTCAGCTGAGGCAGGGAATTCTGTGCTATCACAGCAAAGGTTCAAAGGTACGGCACAGAAAATGTGGTAATTTCCAGTTCTGACAAAGATTTTTATGATTTTTTTTAAAGCAGTGACTTAAGGTATGTCATGTACTGCCACTTAAGTGCAGACAAATGTGGTAATTATTTTTCCCCATCACCTTTAAAAGTGGATTGCATGTGATGTGGTATGACCAGGGAACAGAGTCTTGGCAAGGACTCTTAGTTACTGCCTGTACATTTACTGCTTGATTATCAGCAGGGCTGTGTGGATACTAGCGTCTTTCCTTAAGAACAGCAGCTCTAAAAGTGCATGCCATCCTTCATGATCACATAAACAATGAATGTCTATTGCCAAGGCAATGTCCTGAGGAGGACACAAAGCACTGATTTTATTTATTTATTTATTGTCCCTTTGGTGTCAATGAGCAGATTGCACTGACTCATGATGTTAATCTAATCTGAAAAAAAACAGATTGTTCAAAAAATCTTGTCATTGCTTACAGTGCTGTAAGCGTAAATGTGCTATATTTTCAGAATGCAATTTGCAGGAATCTTGGTTTGTGTGTTATAAATTGTGCAATGTTCGCCATAAAGTGCACAGACAGTTGCTTTGCATTTGTTCCAGTGCCAGAGGGTCTGGAAAAAAACCCTGAAACTGTTGCCCAAATCCTAAATTTGGACACTGACTTTCACTAAGAAACTGAATTATAATTTTAAAATAGTGTGGGTCACCTATGCTTTTGTTTTTAAAAAAATTAAGTTTATCCTTCAGATAAATAAAAAAACGATCCAGCTTCTAAAATATTTTTCTTTGCTTCAATAATTATAAGAAAGCTTTCATTTCTTATTAAGTATATTTTTGTTCACAGTGTCTGTTCATGAGATCTGCATTTTTTGCCAAGTTTTAGGATTTCTCTGTATCCCACCTGCTCATTAAATGTAACCCACAAATTCCTACTTAGAACAGGGGGAAAAAAGTGCTGAAATACCAAAAGAAGCTCTGGTATTTCTGGCCACAAGTTCAACTATGAAGTCTACGAAATCTTGTAGGGAAACTTACTCCAGCTAAACTTCAAGCCCAATTTTGCAGACTCAACAGATGTAGATGGTTCAAATAGGCATCTGGACTTTTAATGTTTACATAACACTGAATGCCGGCTTTCTGAAGCTCCCCACATCTAGAGACCTCCCTGCACTTATTGACAAAATCTGGCCCAAATTTGAACCACCAATTGTAACTGACGAGTATCAGTTGGCTGAACCAAAACTGTGAACGGAAACTATCCCTGTTCTAAAATCTTCTCAGGGACCAAAACTGTGAATGGAAACAATCCCTGTTCTAAAATCTTCGAGTCTGGAGGCAAGCCTGGCACTTTGGCTACAACTGATATCAGAGGCCAACACTTCAGCTGAGCCAGATGACCCACTGACTTCCTGGAATTTCTGGATTGCTCTGCAGTACATTTATTACTTGCTGAATAAAAGTATCCACACAAACAGATTTTGGAAAGAAAAAAAGAAAAAAGACAACTCCTTAGTTGTATCACTACCAGGTTCTGGATTCAATTAATTTGTAAGAGTTGAGAAAAGCCCTTTTCTTTTTTAAACCAGACATTTATTTTTAACAAGGGATGAAATCATTGGAGAACAAAAACTGAGACATCTGTTGTTTTATATCTGTTTATGTAAGAACTTAAATGTGATTTGGTTTCACACAGTTTTGACATTGTTGCTTCATTAATAATGATTACATAATTGCAACCACAAAACAAGCTGTAAGGCTGTAACATTTTCATTACTCATTAGTGAAGAACTCAAAACAAAAAACAGCATCAGCAAGGAGGTAGCAAAGATTTTCACACTGAAGGTGGGTCATATATATACTTTCACAGCAGCTCTATTCTGGATCGAGCTCATGAAAATAATTAATAGAACTTTCTGTTAAGCAATCAAGTAAAATATTTTTCCTATGTTCTCTGTATTTTGATTTCTTTTTTTTACTTCATACTTTCATACATGTAGCATGTCTAATCTACTCTTTCTAATTGAATTGAAAGTTAAAGCAAAGCACTTAGCTTAATTTAAGTCTGTGGAACGGTACATGTTTGGAGTACAACATTTCTATGCATATTTTTTAAAACCAAATTATATTAAAATCACATTAAAATTACCTTTATTATTAGAATTACAAAAAAAATCTTCAGACAGGAAGATTTTTTCTGTGTGGTAAAGACAAAGTGTGGTGGCATCAAGCAATGCAGCTGTAAATGAGGAAAACCGATACCCCTCAAGTGCACGGATCACATCCACGCAGGTAGCAGAGATGGCACTTCCCAGAGCAGTAACAGACCACAGCATATACTACATTAACCACAGCTCTATTTTTACATATGTGATGAATGTATTCTTGGTTTTGCTTAGTATTTACACAGATACATAAATTTTCCACTCCATAGGAGGCATGCCAGTGTGGACAGTTTTTCTGCTGCTCTCAATCAGAGTAGCAACCACATGTTTTTTCCCCACGTACTTTACAGGTTTCACAATGCTTGAGTCTCCGCTCTACTGTCACTCCTTAAGTTGCTGTCCTGAACTGACAATTACACTGGGCACATAAGCTTTCCTAGGCAGTAGTAAGGCCACAAAAAATAGAAGTGCTCAGTGTTCAGCACATACTTAAGTATGAACACAAAGATTAAATGGAATACAAGCCAAGATGCTGTAGTGTTATATCATCAAAACTTTGCAGGCTCAGATGGAAGGACTAGAGAGGATTGTCAGGCATTTGGAAACAAAGCTGTAATAGAGAGAAACAGGGAGTCTTAAAACTGAGGACAGAGAGCAATTGACTCTGTTAATGGAAACACGTGCAGTGTTAAATGCTGCACCTTTTTCTTAAGGTGGCGTTTGGGAGAGTGGTCTCTGTGTACTGTAAGGTACATTTCTAATACACTGTGGGGAGAAAATCAGCTGCATGATTTTAGGTCTGGTTAATGGGAGCTGTGCTCCTACTTCATAGTGTGCAGCGTAAAATGTTTACCTACACCTTCCTAGTGAGGCTACTTATGCAATTTCAAGGGAGGAAGCAGCCAAGGGGAAGCTGCTTTATACCAATTAAATGGGGAAGAATTAGATGGAGGGCAATTCAATGTATTCACCCTTACAGGGAGATTTGTGTTTAAACATCTCAATGGGGCATTTTTTAATGAAGAACTAAACTGCACACCCTGCATATGTCAGAAAGGGATAGCTGGGGCCCACAACACTGAATTTCACTCTGAGGAAGGAGACTAGCGTGTAGCCTCCTGCTGAGTGATATATTTACCATCAAGATGATCACAGAGAACTGTGTGAGCATGTATATTCATAAATCACCTTTGGACTATTGATGGGAAAATATTACAAGGTTAGAAGGTTTAGAAAACACCTCCAAGTATGCTGAGGTTTTGTCAGTTTATCAGATTCTGTCTGACCCTGTGGAGTCTATCTATTCCTCCTCTTGATCTTGTTTTAAAACTTCTTTCCACCCTCCTTCCATTCCTCTCACTCTCCATTTGCTCTTCTCCAGCCCTCTCTTCAGTTTACAACAGTGCTGCAGTTGCTGCCTTTACACATACATTCTTGGGCACATCTTTAATCTCAGTCCAGTCTGAATGGCCAAATCAGAAGAGTAAGTAAAATACCATTGTGTAATGTATCAGTATCTTAAGCCACTTTGTCCCAGTCTGCTAAGGTACAGCTGAGTCTATGCTGGAACAGTTAACAACCTGAGAACCTAAAAGAAAGTTTAGTGTTGGTATTGGCCACCCTTGTGTACATTGCATCTACAGAAACTGCCCCTTATTTTGAAAGAGGAAGGTTTGGATACAAACTTATATCACCTTTGATGATGTTCCCATGTATACTATATCTACAGATAAGAATCATCAAAAGAAAATGTTAAAAAGACCATCTCTTACTACAGATATTGTGATCAAATTTTTTAAAATTACCAAAAAATTTAAAAATCTATTCATAAACAGTAAAGTGATTTTATAAGAAAATAAAACAGATTTATGTAACAATTTTTAAAAACTCAGCCACATGTTAAGAAACAATTTACAACATTTATCACAGATCTCAAAACAGTTGTTCAATTATTCTGGTTCATTATGCACAGTCCACTGCAGGAAACACACTTTGGATGCAATGCTTTCTCATACTGGACATGAGTGAAGCCCTAGCTTGGGCCACAGCTATACAGCTTTAAACCCACACTTTGGCATCAGTGGAGTTACTCTACATTGGCAAAGGTGTAAATGAGATCAGAATCTGGCCAGTGCTATACCACTGTGATCATACTTGAAAGCTGAGCTAAGATTCACAAGCAAGAATGTGCATGTATCTGCCAAGCTTGTCAGCATGTGGAACCATGGGCTACATATGTTTGCAGATTCTTTACATAAGCAGCAACAGTAATGCAATCATCTGGTGTAGGACAACTGCAAAAGGTAACCATGTCAACTGAGCTCTGGTACACAGATCCTGCCTCCTGTGCAGCTCCAAAGGTATTGACCTCTTTTGTCTCCAAAGTCCCCCCAGTTTTTCCTGGAAGCAACAATCACACAAAGAAAGAATGAACTGCTGGATACTTCCAACTCCCTCAATTCAGTTTACACAGATATGTTGAGGAATGACTGGTCAAGCACCACCTGCCCATTGTACTGCTCTGCCAGAGAAGGCTGCCTCTTTTCCAGTGGTGTAGAAGAGGCTTTATCTGGAGGGTGGATGGAGAGCAGCCCACTGTGAGGATAAGAGGAGAGAAAAAAGTTGCAACTTCCAGTCCTACCCTGGTGTTTGCCAAAATTAACCTTCTCCCTGTGACATACCCTAGTGCTGAGCTCCCTAATGGGCTGCCTAGAGCACTACCATTGTTTACTCTTTAATGCACACTTTTAACTCTTTCACTAACTTTTCTGCATCTTAAACCAAGTAATTGCAGACACTACACACCAAGTGCACCTTCTCACACAAGAAAAGGTGAATCCTGGCTTAAAAGCAGTACTTAACTCTGGCCCAAAAAGATGGGAAGCTTGATAAAAGTGAATGGACATGTGCTTTTGCACACTACTGTAAAGGAAAGAAGCTGAGGAATTTGAGAAATAATCACTCTACTCTCCTTCCAAAGTCCTTTCCTGAGGTGTAGTTGTCTCCCTCAAGAAGCATGAGACAGTCCTGGAGATAATGAAATGGTGATTCTGGGAAGGTTGCAACATATGGCTGTCCCAGTGTGTTTCTGATCAATTGCTCAACTCAGGACCTTTGACTACTGATGCAACCCAGTCTGGCTTCCATAAAGACAGTGATGTGGAGAAAGCAGACAGGCTTCTTTTGGTATTTAAAGCACAGGGCAGAGAATCTTCCTTAGCTTTTCTGGAAAACAGCACAATATTACACAAAAAGAGAATAATTATGAGTGACCCAGGAGATCATGAGGAATAATAAAGATTCTTGGGAAATATCCTACTTATGGTCAAAAGCCTTCTTCATCCTGCAACCCAGAACATGCTGAAAGGTGAGAACAGTTATCTTGAAGAAATCCAACAAGGACATAGCTTCTTTCCAATTTTAATGTGAACTATTCAGTAGGCAATATTCTGTGTCCTTATTCTACCCTCATTAACTCAGTCTTGCCAATTCCCAGCTTTAGCCAGCTGCCCTTTAACTGTGCATCTCATTTAAGTTGCTTGGGCAGCTGGGAAATAATTTTTCCCCTTCCCAACCACTCCCATTCAGTTAGTTACAAATATTTAACTTGTGATCCTCTCCTTCAGTGTGCAGTCTGAGGCAGAAATGGAAGCTTCAGGCTTGGCCTCACAGTAGTTTTGGGCAAAAAGAGATAATAGACTGCAATATCTCTGGAAGCATACATTAAAGTCAGAGAAGGCAGCAGATATCTGTCCTCATCTTTGGGTTCATTGGGATTGCCAGAATTTTCTGAAGATGTAGGCACATTTCTGCCCTATCTCCCCTGCAGGAGCAATCTCTGCTCCAGTCCACTTGGAGCAACATACAGCCAATCTCATCCACATTGGTCACACCAGCTGAGCCACACTCCTGTGTAAATGCAGCTGTCTCCTTAGTCCAGGGGTCCCAATAATGCCACACAAAAAGCCTAAGGAAAGGATAGTTTCAAGTAGTTCATTACTTTTGTACCTGTTACTAATACCTGCAGGTTCCTCTGGGCCAGATTTTGCTGCTCTGCAGCAGCAAACCCACCTCTGCTTCTCATTTGGAAAAAAACATATACTTCATGTATTTTTTTACCATTCATTTAACTTCTCTAGCGGAGAGAGCTATTGGAGACTGGGTTGTTCCATTCTCTCCTCTGAAAACTGATTCCTTCACACAGAACAACCAAATATTTCTGATCCAACCAAAGAAGAAAATAAATATTGAGTGTTTTCTACTCCACTCCCTAACACCTTTGTCTTCTGCTTTGCTCTGTGTTCTTATATACCAATATAAGCACTTTATGAAACAGTCCTACTAAACCTGTGTCCTTGTACTGATGTCTCTGCCTATAGAAACTAGCTAGGGACATAACGCTAGGCTCAGGCCCCCTCAGTACTTGCGTGGAAAAGCAGGGAGGGGAAAAGGGGAGAGAAATTACAGGAACAAAGACCTTCCTTCTCCTGGAGTTTGGAGTCCAGAGAGGATATACATGCTGTAAATAGCAAAAAAACTCTATCATGTGATGAAACCTCTTCACATCGTTAAGAGCAAGCAAGATGAAGCTGACTCGGCCTCACAAAGAGAAAGAGGCTGCTAGCTGGGAGAAAGCCCTGAAAGCCAGTCGACACCTAGCAGCTCTCCAGCGACTGTCTGCTCAGCGGGGAGACCAGAAAAGCACAGGAAGACACTCTGTATCACCCCACCCCTTCTCCTTGGGCTCAAGCCGAGCCAGCCGCAGCCCCGTCGAGGCGCGCCGGGGAAGCGCCCACCCGAGTTCTGTGCGGCGAGGTCAGCCCAGCCCAGGAGGAGGACCTGGTGCGGCTCCCGATCCAGCCCCTCCTTCAGACCCCTGGCACCGGCGCTATCGGCGTGGCTCAGGGCCCGCCGGGGCTGCGGCCGGGGAGAACGGTGAACATACAACCCAGTTTCGGTGTGGTCGGGCTTGGGAGGCACGGGAGGAACAAAGAGAAATTCCCATCCTGTGTCTGCAGGAGCCAGCAAAGCTGGGGGCTTCGAGCCCTCCCTGCTATGCACGTCTGGGTGCTGGGTGCCTGCCTGCGTGATGGATGGGAAGCGCAGATGCACAGAACATCCTGCCTTATGTAAACAAAATAATAATTAAAAATCTTCCCTGGAAGCCACAAGACTGACAAAAAAAAAAAGCCCTTGCTTCTTGCCTGACTGCAGACCCACCATTTAGTTTTCTCGTCTTGATATCTTCTGTTAGGTCAAGCCATGAGACATCTTGGGTTGACACATTCCCCCAGTACTGGGGTGCTCTGGCTGCAATCAAACCATGACTGGATGCTCTCTTTTGCCAATCCAGGCATCATTTTGTAACAGTGCATGGAGGTCATGCAGTGGTGCCTGGCAGTGGCTTTCTCTTGTAGAAATGGCCCAAGCATTTAATTCCGTGGCCTTAGGAGGTTTTGGAGTGGATAGTGGTTGCTCTTCACAAGCTCCAGGGGTTTCTTCTAAAGAAAAGCATCAGCTTAGACTATGTTGGTCCTCTATTGCCATGTGTATCTAGATGGGGCAACTCAGGTATTTTATTCTTTACACACAGCCCTGTTAAACAACTAGCTATTTCAAAGCCCTGTGTCCTTGTAGGAAAGGATCAGAGTAAGGCCTGACAGGCTCAGAACTGTGACCTCCTCCTTTAATCTTGGTATTATAGCAAAAAATCAGCCAGCAAATGTGTGAGTGGCTCTAAGCAGTATATTGCAGAAACACGTAAGCAAGTAATTTATCAAGTAAAATGGTTTTAAATTTCTCAGTCATCCCTGTAAGCTCAATCTTGTCATAGAGCCCTCCACACAGGAGTCAGTACAAAAGGGTATCTGAGCAAACTCTTGTCCTTTCAAGCACAGGAGAAATTATTCCAGAAACGTATTTCCTCCTGGAGAGGAGAGG
>VZRI01009414.1:185050-209088 GCA_013397515.1 Upupa epops | reverse complement strand
CAAAAGCAAGGGAGAAAGGCAGGTGAGAAAGCAGGAAGGAAGGAGGGGAAGGAAAAGGAAGAGCAAGTGAACAAGACAAAGTCAGAGCTCTTTTAGCCTTCCAATGAGGTCTAGAAGGTTCCATTAGTAGTGATAATTTACTTAACAAATACCTGACCTGGATCAGCTTATGCAGCTATTTGGTCCTTTCTTCACTTCAAAAATAAATCCTCTATCCCCAGTAGGATAAGCTTGCATGGCAAGGGAGATTTAATCCATACCAAGATTTTGGTCAGATATTTTTCAAACACTGGCATGAATTTTTAATTTGGACTTTGATATCCAAACAGGCACAGCTGTAGTTCTCTGGGGATCCTTCCAGAGGCCTGGACTTTGAACAGCTCTGCAGCTAACAGCAGAAACTGCTGAAAATTCTGATGGCTGGTGCAGAACTACCGAGCACTACAATAAACTGGAAACCAACACATCCTCCCACTTGGAGGAACTGTTTAGAAAGAGCTTCTCGAAGGAGAACAAATAGAAATGCAGTACATAGGAGCAGGAAATGCTTGTGCATTTGTGTCTCCATCTGGGAAATATTCTGGGAATGTTCTCAGTTACACAGGGTTAACACCTTGAAACAAGAAAAGCAAATAAACATGACTGGATACAGTTTCATTATTTGCTTCCTTCTGTTTTGATTTCCTCTTCACATTGCATGTACTGTGCACATTTTTCAACTAGATGTGGCCCTGAAAAACCATATGCTAACTCTTTGGATGCTGACCAATAAAACAATCTAAAAATGAGTTTTTTTCTTTTCTTATAGTGAGCCTTTATTGACTTCGATCTTCCAGGTTGTCACTTCAGTTTGTGGCCAGCTGCTTTTTTGTGAGAGCAGTAAGTCAAAAACTTGCAACATGGTAAAGACATTTTCCTACTGCTTGAGGTCCAATATGCATTAGAAGTGCCAGGCTTTGATATGCTAATATCTGTTCTAACCAGCACAAATTAATGCTACAGACACAACTCCTTTTACCGTCATTATAGTAAGTTCAGCACAACCTAGCAGTTTGTAAAGTTTCACTGGAAATGTGCCCATTGGACAAATAGGAATATCAATGTCGTTCCATCTTGATTGGTTAGGAACTTCTGAATCATCTGTTTCATGAAAATTCTATTGCAATATGACAGCCCAAAATTGAGCTGATTTGGGTATTTGGTCATCATTTTCTGACATCACATACTGTCTGCCACCTTCAGAAAATGACAGACTCTGCTTCTTCTCTATATTTCCTAGTGGACTACAATAACTTGGAGTAATTCTTATGTTTCATAAAGGATTTGGTAGCATTTTCCCCTCAAAATTAGAGGCATATTTTCCTGATGGCCAACTGATAATGCACCATGGAAACATCACATTTCACTGTGCATACGGAAAGATAAATTGTAGTCACAACAGAAGTACGTAACAAAAATTGTCTCTCAAGAATGTTCACCACTTTTTTTCTGTTGTGTTTGGCTTTGACCAAGCAATATGTATGCTGTGCTTCATGAGACCCAAATTCACTAACCAAGAGAGTTCAGAAAAGGATCTCAGTTACAAAAAAAGCCAAAACAGTTTTACAAACAGACAAACAGGTAGGGAAAGACACTAGGTTTATAAAGACTCTCTCAGTAATGAAGTGTGCTGGGCTGTAATTCCTGGAGAATTAATTTCTTGTAGCCACTGATTAATACACAATACACTGTCAGCTTCCAGAACAGAATAATAATAATTTTGACCAATCTGAGAAGAGACATAATTTGCTACATAGGCCTTCTTGCTAAAAGCGTTTTGGTTTGTTGTGGTACTTGAGTTGGAAAAAAATACAGTCTCAAGGCAGTCTAAATCGCTTGAAGATTTTATTTTCTCACTAAGCTATAAGGAAGTGAAAAAATGCCAGGTCTACACAAGACAGGAAAATCCCTTGAAACAAACCAGATTTGTTCAAGATCTTGTGTGGTGAAGAGGGCCAACAAACTACTGTAAATGGAAATTAAGGTCTCCAAAGTAGCTGACTTTATGTAAAGCAGGCAAGTGCAGTCAAAACACTTACAGCAATCAATTGAAGTTGTTGGGTAAAGTTTTTTCCAGTTCCCATAAATTATGGAACAGTTAATTTTGTCTTTATGCCTGCAAGACATTCTAGCTTTAGGATGACAGCTTTATCCATTAAAGGGAGTGTGGTGACAGCAGTACAGGCAGTGCTGAGAATGCAGGGAGAGAAGGCCCATTCTCAGCTGCATTACCACTGAGAAATACTGGGACACATCAACATCTTAATCAATATGAGAGAGTCAATTACTGGGGAAGCACAAGGCTTAAGCAGGATCTGATTATTAAGTTCATGTTTAGTCTACCAAATGGGTGAAATCAATAGGAAGCTGAATATCATATAGAAAATGCATACCCCTTCACTGTTACCTATCCTTTCTGCTCTCCTTATTGCCCCCTGAGCCAGATTCACCCATGCCTCTCATCTCTTTTCCTCATATTGCAAGGCAAAACTCAAGGCAGGCAGCTAAAAGGACAGAACATAAAGGGCCAAACCCTGTTTTCAGAGCCAGGAACACAATCGCTATAAGGTTCCAAAGGTACATTTGTGGAGACAAATGTCCTTTGAGGAGAAAAGGTGTAATCTTTCAGAAACCCGTGTTTCTGTTTTCCTTCCCTTTGGAGGATTCAGCAGATCAAGGCACTTAGTGAGTGCAGGGAATGCAAGCAGTAAAGAGAGATGCAGGGTTTTTTTCAAAGAAGGGAGCGAAAATGCTATCTGGGTCACTCACTGACTAGATTTATATTCTGTGTAGTTCCATGGTTTGAAAAAGAGATGAGGATACATGAATGGAAACAGAATAGCAGTTGGTGACTTAATACCTTGAATGTAGAAGTGACTTGTTGATTTGATTATTTTTTGTTCACAAACTCAATGAAGCTGAATTATTGCTTTTGCAGGCACATCAAGAATACATAGAGAAGCTGGTTTCAACAATAATCAGGCTTTTTGTGAGCATTTTTTGGCCAGTTGTGGTGGTTTGGTTGTAAGAGGAAAGGTCAAACAGTGAAAACATTGACTGAATCTTGACAACTGAAGCCTGTACTTTCTGAGGAGACTGCATTTATACTGAAAGCAATTCTGTCTTTAAATCCTTGAAGATTCAGAAACATATGGAAGAAATGGCAATTAAAAAAGGAGGCTTCTATAAAGAAGTGTGAAAAGAATGAATAATGTAATTTGATCAGGCAGCACAAAAGACTGTCTATGCAGGTTATACTTGTTATACTAAGTTAAAAACCTAGTGTGAAAAAAAAATAATAGAGACAGTCTTTAGAGGAGGCATTTGGACCTGCCATGAAGTCAGCTGCAAAACTAGGATTCACTTCCATCATGCAAGGTCAGGCTATCTACTTAGTCTTCAAAATCATCTTCAGGTGTGTCTGTGCTCTCATTGACACAGCGGGAACAGAAAGCCTTAGTTTGTCCTGCATTGGGAAGCTTCAACATCAGATGTCTCTCTGTACTTAGGCTAAAATTTTTTTGGTTTAATTGACAGAGAATGGCATGAGGGAAATGGGGAAGGTGTGGCCAGAAATCAAACTCCACTTGGTATTAGGAGGAGCATAACTGACTAACTCTGCTGCAGGGCAGCCCTAGTCTGTACTATGACAGAAGCCAGCATGGACTGTACTGAGGGTTTGGGGCATGAGTCTTAGAAATGTCCTATCGGCCCCTGTGTGGAGTGGCAAACTTGCTGTGGTGTGTTGAGGACACATGTATACCTGGCAGGTAATTTACTCTTCCTCCTGTTTTGATATCAGGTAGGTAATTCAAAGCTAGTGTAAATCAACAGGTTCATGATGGAAAAGGTGTGTCCTAGATATTTGAAACACAAAGGAAAACTGTCTGATGTCAGCCACTGAGTGAAACTTTCTCACCTTTGTTTTTATCAGAGATCAAAATGTGAGAAAAAAATTGGCAGTGTAAAGGGATATTGAAAGCATGACATATTTGTCTGTTAAGTATAAATATGAACAGCTATGGAGATTTGGTGCTATGGTGCTAGGTTTTAACTCCAGTAACATTCATCTAGTGCCAGGAAACACTAGATTTAGTACCTGAGGGATTGCAGTTTCAAATACCTTCTACATTTTTTTTTAGTATACTGCCAAGAATTTAAATTGGTAAAAGCTGGGGACTGACAAAAACTTGATCCCCAAGAGCTTTTCTGGCACATGTTTATCAGGGAATATGGTACCATTATTTTTATTATAATTATTTTTTTTGGTGGTGGTCAGGGAGCTCATTTATAACTATGTGACTTCTACTCCCAGATGGATTTTACAAATCTTAAATAAACAAAGAGTTTGATTTTCTTGGTGGCGTTAGGAGCTGTCATTCATTTATATACAATATGCCTTCTTGGACTGTAGTCATTTTAACATACTTCTTAAAAGGTCAAGAGCAGGCAACAGAAAAAAAAATTGACTGTGGGGTACATATTCCCTCCAAACAGCTACCACCCATCTGGTACCTCTCTGTTTCATTGAAGGATGATCTTAAAATATGTAGCAAAAGAATTTATGCAGACCTTTAGGCCCAGTCCTGCTTTCACTGAAGTCAACAACCGGCATGCATTTTGTAGTACACACATAAGCAGAGCAAGTATTGCACTGGGAAATGTGGGCTTGCCAAGGAAAGGCTAGAGATAGACATCTGATAAAATTATATTTAACCTTTATTTGACTAATAATTATCTTCTCAGTAGATAGAGTGTCTTTGTGATGTCTGAAAGAAAAGAGAAGCCAAAAATCCCTCTCAAGTTGCAGTCATGCACAAGGACCAAAATTAGTTGATGTAAAGTCTAGATTCATCTTGTAACTTCATGTTACAAGGAAAGCAAAGTGGGACTTAATTTGCATGCTTGTGTTGCCTGTATTGGAAGCCTGACAAACTGCCTTGGCCCCTGCAGTGGAGACTGCTAGGATAATCGCAGTACTAGCTCTATGAAGATAAGGAGTGTCTTCACCATTCAACCTCCACCTCCAGATTTGTGCAGCTGACCTGCAAACCCTTTATACTCATCAAATAGGCAACTACAAATGAGAGCTCCATCAAATAGGTTTAGTCACTTACTCAACGTGACATAGTAAATAAGAGAGAGAAACCACAGAAGTTTCTGATTCCCAGGTTATGCTTGTTTCATGAGGTCAGGTTGCAGCCAACAACAGCACATATGAAACACAAAAGTAATATATACAATACTATCTTTATGGTCCCACATTCCTTTTAAATGCCATCACCAGATCTCCCTAAATGTACTTTCAAGTTCGCTCAGTCACCATTTTTAGGGCTTGGTGGGTTTTTTTGTGAAAATAATTTGTCATCTTGTCCCCTGAACGGGTGCTACCTGGAATGCCTCTTATTTTACAATACAATTAGGTTAGAGACCTTTGTACTTGTCTTTTTCTGATACTTGTGGTATGGATAAGCTACCCATTGGGTTATTTTTTCAAGTACAAGATAAAATTCCTTCCACCTGTTGGAAAAAATAAATATTTTCTGTTGAATAGAAGCTTTGCAGGTTTTGGTCTTCTCATGCATTTTGTTGTTAAAAGAACAAACACAATAGTTTTCTTAGTAAAAGAATTATTGCTTAGGTTTATTGTAGGCTTTTTACCTTGAAGGAAGAGAAAACACTTTTCAAATTGCAGCCTGGACCTGGCAAGCTTCTGTGCCCTCACAGCGTCCCGTTGACTTGAGTGATGTTCCCAACATATAAAGATTTCTCCATATGGATCCACTTTCAGGGCTGGCCCTCAAGGCACAATTTGTCCCTATGCCAAAAGAATAAAAGCACTTTGAAGAAAAGAAACTTTATACATTTCGGCTCAGAGTTTCCACCTGGGCTTTGTTCCTTTGTGGAAGGGGAGGTGTTATGAGCTTCCAAGAGCAATGGGTGTTCTAGGATCTGGTGAAAAGCCCAGCACCAGAGCCCCATGTCTTTCTGGCCCTGCCACAATACTGCTTTATGAGTAGCCATGTTGCTTTTTCTGCATACTGGCACACCAGACAGCTAGCCTGTCAGCATAATCTTTCCACCCACCTGAGGGAATACTGAGGGGATACTGTTACAACTAGGGACAATCTGCCTGAACAAATGACTGAGCCTAGTCTCAACAAAGGTTCCTGAGAAGTCTTCCATAGAACTGATGGAGATGATGCAACTGCAATCAGTACCTGCCCTATTTTCCTTCCCCAGGGTGTGACATAAGGATGTGTTTCTCCTGCTCTCCAAAAGCAAAAATAATTCCCATGTGATTTATAAACTGTGTTCAGTCTGTGCTACACCTTCTAGAAATTTAGCCACAGGACTGTTGGAACACGAAGCATCATCTCTCTTTGGTATCATGGGTGAAATTTAGCAGGCTGAATATACAACAAAGTTTATTTAGCATACTCAGAGTTACATCTTTACTTACTAAGAAATTGCACAAAATATCTGGAGCCTGTCACTTTAAACTAACTTTTACCTTAAGCTAACTTCTAACTACTATCAGCATAAAAGCTCCAGTTATTTGTTCCTTGCTTTCTCTGTGTAGAACTCGTACATACCCATTGGTATATGCAATTTTCCATAGATATGCCAGTTTATAAACTGCTATGATAATTTCCTGCAGAGTCTTCACTTACACTAGCAATTTCTGTTGCAAATAGAAAACAGAATAGGCCACCTCATGATTTAGGAGTCCAAAGAGATCACAACTGTAAAGAACCATGACTTTAGTATGGGAGAGTTAAAATCTTGCCAAGTTGTAAAGTAGCAATGTGGGGACCAAATTCTCAGGTTTGGGCTTCTGAAAATTCTTTGCATGCATGACATAGGGCAGCTTGTCCCCACACTAATTTAGAAATTGTGGAAACTCACAGAGTAGCTCCTTTTATGGGCAATTATTTAACCAATGCTTTCACAGTTTTACAAATAGCCAACACATGCTTTTGCCTGTTAATAGGGGCCCTTTGTTACTCTGGATGGGTAAAATACTCTATCAAAACAAGTACCTACAAGTATAACCTTTTAGAATACATTTAGTAAAAAAACCCATGCACTTCCAGTTCAGCCTTTGTACTTGAAGCACACGTTCATTATAACTCCATGAATGTTCACATTGTCATAACTAGCTAGCAGCATCCTAGTTGAATATGCTCCACACCATCACCTCAGATCAATGTGATGATAGGTCTTCTTTTATCCCTAGTCCAAAATCCCCCTTCCAACAACAGAGGTCCTTTTCAGGCACAGGGCCCTGATTTATGTTTAGTGCAGCAGTGGTTTTACTACTTTTGGCACAAGACATTTGAAAGAGGTGAAAAAGACACACAGGCAAAAAGTATGTTTAGAAAATAATTCTAACATAAGCACCATATGCCTTCAACTCATATGTTCATTTCCAGATAAGACACCACAGCAAGCACAATTAGCAGCCTTTAAATTTTTTTTTCCTCTGTAAGGGCAGGGAGGAAGGATGGGGGGAGAGGGGGAGCATGGAGGTAGTGTAATTTCCTTCCTATAGGATTTTTTATTAGGTTTTTTCCTAACTGTTTTTCTTTCCCTCTGCTGGTTTACTGCCTTGTATCTATCTACCCCTCAGGAGTTTAAAAGCCTCAAGTAAGTATTATTAGATTTTTTTTTAAGTGTATTTTCTGATTGTGTTTGTGTGTGTGCCTGCACTAGAGGAATTGAAACCCTCATGCACTAAGGAGCAGACTGGCTTAGAGTCATTGGTCCACCATCTTCTGTACAAGGATGTCAATTTGCAGTACCTGTGAATGTGCCTCCACAGTGTCTCATTCATTGCTGGAAGTGCGGACACCAAGCTAATGCTGCACGTAACTTTCATATTTGGTCAAATCTTCTGTTGTGGGCTAGATGGGCTAGATGGGCTAGATTTCTTTGGACTGGGAAAAGAAAGCTCACATTGCTAAAATAAAGGTAGAAGCTATAAAAGGAAAAGAACCTGAACTAACTAATAAAACTCATCAGTTTTGTTACCCTTTTGTTATGTGTTCTTGGTGATGAGGATAAAACCCTTAATAACTTCACCTAAAACTGGCACATTTAATGGGAAGGTTTTGTTAAGGCATGAGATACATAGCTTTACACAAGAGTGTGACTACCATCTGTACACAAACAGGGAAGTCAAAGGCTTCCCAACTTTTAAGATTAAAGTTGGTTTTATTTTTCCAGGTATTTGAAGTCTTGGAGCTGTAGAGTAAGCGGGAGAGAAAGAAGACTTCCTTGTGTTTCACAACAAAGGGAAGGTTGTGCTTAACCATGAGCAGTAACCATGACCACCAGACATGGTTAGAAAAAATCACCAAGGTTTAAAATTTATGCAGCATCTAAGGTAGTATCTATGGCTACAGATAATCCATTCCTCTAGCACCTAGTTTTTCTAGCATGTATATAATTTTTCTTTGAACAGAAATGGATGCAGGTCTGGATTTTTAATTGAATGAGTAATATACCAGTTTCATAATTTGGTCCAAGTCTTTGTGTGGGATGGTATATTTACTGAGCATTTTTGCAGTGAGTGTCAATAAATTATTTGCAAATTATTTTTGAAGGTTCTTGGTCACTTCCATTGCACATGGACTACAGGCTCTCCCAGGATAACCACATTCTTGTAACAGTGCCTTTCTAGGCACCTCCTAGCATTTGGAGCCTTGTTTAACTTGCTGCTAGATTTGCAGAAGTAAACATTATTCACATTAGCAATGAACAGGCCTGTAAACAGCCCCCTTTATTCCCTTGGCCATGACTTGCACTTGGATAGAACATAGTTCTCTCAAATCTTAGCAAAAGAGATATTCATTTTATTTAAAAAAAAAAAAAACCCAAACAAACAAATCAGAGGTGAGAAAACCTCAGGAAAATTCAAACAGAATATGGGTAGAGGGAAGGAGAATATAGGAAAAGGTGTGCTCTTGCTTTTCTCATCAAAAGCCAGTTGGAAGCTCCAAATGTTACTTCATTGGTAACACCAATGACTACAGCTGCCCAACAATCCCAGGGCACATTACAAACACCAGTAGACCTTCCTGTCACTAACAGGAGCATCTAGCCAAGAGTAGTGTTCTGTAGGTTTAGTTGGTACATCAGTGGCTAAGGCTGCCACTCTGAGTGAGCGGTCTGGGAGCATCCCAAGGAGTTTCCTGGACTAATGGTGCCATTCCGACCATGGATACACTGCTCCAAAGTCTTATCTGACAGTGGAGACCCTTAAGAAAGGATGATATTAGGCCTGTTTAAAAGATCGATGTTTTTGTAAAAGGCAGTGATCTGTTTGTTCAGTTTTCTTTCCATTCAGCTAAGGCTAAAACAAGACAGGATGATCCTAAGAGATGTCACTTCCACCACTGTGTGGTGACTGTGTCAGAGTGCTGTGCTGTACCAGCAACCGTACCACAGAATTATTTGTGAAAATAACTATGGGGCACCAGGAGAGAGAAGGGAGGGGAAAGAGAGAATTTTGGTCATGCAGTGAATTAACTGGGAGCCAAAGAGTGAGAGTATGAACAGTGAAGTGGAGGCACAGGAAGAAACACAGTTAAATAAGGCTTCGATTCTGGGATGGGTTTTTTTGTGTTAAAATTTTAATTTTTCTCAATCTTTTTCTTCCTTTGCTTCCATGGAAACTGGAGATGGGCAACTCAAGTTTGGAAATTCCCACTGAATAATGTGGGAAGATGGAGATCCAAACAATACAGTGCTGCCAGTGCAAAATTTCCAATCTCAGGACTGAGCACTTGCTTTGGCTTTTGCAGCCTCGGCACCTTCCTTGCCCACTGTGCTCTTCAGTCTGTGTCTGGGTAATACTTCAGGTTCATTTCAGGTTCATGAAATCCTATCAATCTGCTTTTATTTTTCATTTTCCAAAGTATCAGACTAGAAATCACATAGCTGCCCCATTGACCACAAACTCATATATCCTTCCACCTCCTCTTCATTTTTCTTCTTTTTTTTTCTCCATGGCAATTAAAAAAAGTAAAATCTAAGACCAAACAAATCAATGTTTACAGATTTGTAATAAGTTTCTTTCTATTTATTTATTTATTTCCTCTTTAGTCACTAAAGAAGCAGCAGCAACTTGCAAGGAGCAGTTGTTGCCAGAGGGTGAATCATAGCTATATTGATTTGATTATGTAAAAGCTCAGAGGAACCTAAAGCCAGATACAGAAATATCTCATAGTCCAAACCCTGTGGGATACACACTAGTAAAAAAGCAATCTTTATATTGTTCCTGATAAAAGCATCATTAGTTTCCTCACAGTGAAACCATTTCTCTGCTGGTACAGTATACGGTTTTCCTTTTCTCTAGAATCCACTCAGACATAATTAACACTCAGTTACAAGACTTCAGCTTCCCACTGGAGTGTGCATTTTGAGACCATCAAGGGCACAGAAGCAGAAGCCTGGGCACCTCCAGATCGCTCACTCGCTCCTCTGTGGAGCCAGGGTCTGGCCCTTGGGGCACAAGGCACACTGGACCCCAGTTATAACACACCCTACTATGGGTTTGTCCAGCAGGGCTGCGGATGACTAGTGCTCCCACTGTTGCTTTGCCGGCAACTCTGTCTCTCTCTCTCTTCTAGGCTTTGTACCACAATAAAGACGATACTAGATACATATCACACAGCCATATTACTCGGTGAAAAGTGCTTCAGAGAAGACACCTCATGTAGGTGAGAGAAGGGAAAGAGATTCCAATGCTTGCACCTGTCTTCTCTTCAAATTAGTATGAAGACTCCTCAAGGAAACTTCAAGACTTTCATGACTCCTAATGATTTATACACACATAATTTGAATAATTATTTGAAATAATGCCAAGAAGCTTTAAATGTCTACATGTGATGATTTGGGGTGGTTATTTTACCTAGTTGCAAAACCAGCATCACTGACATAAGAATGGTTTCCATCTCAACCTCTTGAACAGCCCAGTTGAGATTTCAGGCAGATTATCCTTCTTAGAAAAGATTGTCTTTCTCTCCAGACAATTCACTGTTGTTTTTTTTCAAAGCTGTTCCATAGGCTGCAACCCTGGCTGGAATGCTCGTTGAAGTCTTCACGTAGTGACACAAAACAGCATGCAAGATAGAGCGCCATATTTAGGAGGCCTGTGGACTAGAGCCTGCTGAGCACTTTGCATAACCAGTTCTTAAGAAGAAAACCTGTTCACATAAATTATTTAGTAACCCTACCATTTGCAATAATTTTTTATTACCAACACAGGAGTAATTCCAGTGGTTTCAGGTCTCTTCACCTGCTTCTGCAACACCTCAAAAGAGAGGAGTGGGACTATATAGCACAGTTGAGTGCAGGATAATAATCCACATATCTGATTACCTTGTTCAAGTAGAACAGATCAATGTTGCTCACAGCCATATCAATCTTCCACAATAGTATGGTGCTGAATCCCAAAGGGTGCTGGGTGCTTTCAGTCACAAGGAAGCCACAAAATACTGCCTTCAGCAGTGGGAGCTGAGCCCACTGTATATCTCCTAGGGTGGACCTGGTGTATTATGTCGGAGTGTCTTTTGTCAAAAAATGTGAGAGGAAATGTCATTGATAAAGCAAATGTTAAGTATCCATTTGTCCCTTCAGTTCTATCAACATTCAAAGTAGATGGACTGACACCTCACTTGTGTCCAAGAAGAGCTGCTCATATGTGATGGATGGCATGTGATCTGGACACACATTTGTTCTCAGAAGACCTAGAGTGTATAAGTCCATCCCTCTGATGGCCTTGAAAACTTTGACTCAGGAGCAGCTGACATGTTCACGAGGTGGCACATAAGAAAACCTTGCATGAGAGAGAGAGAAAAAACAATGCTTTTTAAGCAAATGTTGCAGTTTTGGAGTAGCTGACACACATTTTTCTCATAGATATAGACTTTAGACTAATAGTTTAAAGTCTAAAATACTCTTTGATTAGAATTATTTTAATTAGAATTCACTTCTGTAGACATATGAGCCACAAAGCCAGATTTTACCTTAATTTATCTGATAATATCAGCATTTCTATTTGAGAGAGCATTTGTGTTATCTTTTCTGTGGCATTAAGTTATTCTGATTTTATTTCTACTCTTACAATCCAGGGATTTTTTTCTGTAGAAAAAAAGGGGCATCAATGAGAGCAAAAAGGAAAACCTGGGGCTAAACCCACAAACATTGGTGGAATTATGTGATTACTAAACGTTAATCCCCATTTTGATAAGTCTTTGCATCTGAGAAGAAATGGTTAAGTCCATACAACAAACACCCATAAGGGTTTTTTGTGCTATTTGCATCTATTCATCTAGAACCCCTCCTTTAACCAAAGGTTTTTTTCACACTGAAAAAAAGAGCTCAGTTCAGTTTTATTCTTGCAAGAATTAATAAACCCCTGAAAAACTGCTGTGCACAACAGCTTTAATAGCTCTGTCCGGATGCTTCCCAGTCTCTACCCCTTGAAAATAAAACAAACTCTTAACTATAAATTAAGGCCACTGAAATGAAGGCCCGTCGCACATCACAGAGAATGATTTTATAGGTGGAACGTGGGCTTGCTAATTTCTAGAATGAGTTACTGTGCTTTACTGAGTGCAGTTCCATTTACACACTTTTAGTTACAAAGACTTAAAACCAAAATCACAAACCCTGTTACAGGCTGATTTTAACATGAGTATTATTTTTTCAAGGCAGCTCTCACTATAAAGCATTTAGCTGACAATGTGCCAGGAAATTACTTTCATTAAAATAAACAGTGATACATTGTGAAGTTATCTCATTTATAATATCAATGATCATTAATAGAATTGTTTTATTTCCAGAGTAACATTTCTGCCTGAGAAGTCTGGAGTCAATATTTAACAGATTTAGGTCAGATTTAGCAGTAGGATTTTGCAAAAACCTGGTGAGACTAAATTCTGACAGCAAACTCATAAAGTAGGTTTACAGATTACAAAATGAGCATTTTCATAAATATGCATGTCTCATAAATATTTGAGAAAAAATGAAATGAGATCCAATATCTAAATGATTGTCTAATTAATAATTCTTTTGATACAGCAGTCTTGAATATATATTAAACATGTGAGAAGAAAGAGAAAACAAGAAAGGAGAGAATGAGGGAATGAATGAAGGAGTGAAAAGAAAAAGAAAAAATGGGAAAAGGAAGGAAGGAAGGGAGGGAGGGAGGAAGGACTTCTCTTTTGAAACAGTTGCAAGATTTAAAAGTCCTACTTATCCATTGTAAAGTTTGAAAATCTGTCAAGACCCTTTAATCTCATCAATATTATATTAAAGTCCTCACATGTACAGCCTGTTGCACATGAAAGATTGGTGTTTGATTCCCAGCACAGCTGGTGTCCAGGACTTCAGGCAGCAGGACTGCATGCATTTAAGAACACTTTCTACTTGAGGAATTGAAAATCCTGAGGAAGAGGAGGTCGGAGAAGCATGCTGATGATAGTCCATTAGACACTGCTGAGCTTCAGCTTTGAATGGGAATCCTGTATTTGTTGCTCCAGCTATAAAGCTCAGCCTAGATTACAGTTGTCAAAAGGTATAAAAAATTAATCAAAAATTATTTTATAAAAGCAAGTGACATGGTTGCTCCACAGCTAATTTTAGAGTTATATTTCCTGCAATTTGCAAGTATTTTGATGTATAGTTTGTTGAAAGCTGGGAAATCCCTAACTGTTAGAAGAATGGTCATTCCCTCTGGAATATGAGGGATGTATTCATAACATTCTTTAGACTGCTGTCCCACTGAAAAAGTTCTTATCAACTGTACAGAGAGTAGGAATTATAATGGCAAATGACCATGTGTCAAGGGTTTTATAAAGGCAGTCATTTGACTGATTCATCACTAAAGCAAAACAGTTAAAGGGACAATATCCTGTGAATTTCGGTTACACTGAAGGTGTGTTGGATAGCTGAATGAAGAGGGTAGATCTTGCTTCTTTAGCTGGTGTGGTGAGATAGGACTGTAGAATACATGGCCAAAATTATTTTTCTTTGGAGAAAATTACAGAGCTGTGATTCACAAACTGGCAGACTAGCTCCTGCCTCATTCCTTGAATCACAGCAAGATCTTCATAGTTCTTTGCCTGACAGCCATTGTTCCCATATCTAGGAGATCACACCAGAAAGGCTAAATGCATAAAATCGATGGAGAAACACGTCTGTATAAGGCTGAGCCCTGTGCTTCTCAACTAAGCTAAACAATTTCCGTTGACATTCATCAGTACTACTAAGTACTACAGTAACTGAAGTTACTGTACTTGTTGACTCATGCAGTTACTGACCACAAGAACATTCTGCCTTTTTCACATGCCACGTAATATTTCTCACCTGTTCCGTGATGGAGGAAGAATGTGTAGTTTTACTTAGAAACACCTGAGAATTACAGTTTCTGCTGCATTTTTCAGAATAATTTAAAGGATAGGGTTATTTCCAAAAGAGTAGCATTAAAGATTCAAGATGTGACAATAAATGTCTCTTCCACATACAGAACAACTTGCTAGCAAAATGCTACCAAGGTGCAATAAACATAATCAAGAGATGAGAGAGGAACTCATCTATTACTTTTTTTAGGAAATTTTCATTAAGTTCAGAAAAAGGTCTCCTACTGTCATGGTTTAGTAAGAAGTAAGTTTTGCAGTTTAGGATAACAAACATGACATTGGCTGAACTGATCGAGATGGCCAAGCATTTGCCAGGCTTAGGCCAACACTCCTTCTTTGTTACGAAATATTAATTCAGCTTTTCAAGTTATAGCCAAGGAGTTACTTTTGTGCATGGTGTAAGTGCAAGGATCACATTTTCTATGCAACATGTTTGTACACAACATGTTAGCATTTAGCTCAGAAAGTGTTTTCAATGTAAATTAAGATGGTCAGATTTTGTGAACATGAATGTGCACTTGCATTATTTCAGAGTTGCAAATTCAGAGTGTAGTTTTATTTGTCCTGTGCCTGCAACCACTGGAGTTTTACTGTCTTTAGAACAGCAAGAATACTTTATTTATCCAGAACAAGAAGAAAGCCTGGGGTCCATGAAAAACACACCATGGTTTTCCTAAACTTCCTTAATTAGATACAAAAATGTTTATCTTGCTTCTTTGTCTCACCTTAACAGAAGCTGTAAAATTGATTTCTGACCACTATTCATGGTAAGTAGCAGATGCTACAGTCAAGGGCATTCTACAAACACTTAGGCACATTATTTGTATCTTAAGAAAATTAATGAAGTACTAGACCAAAATCCAGATGTGTTAGGAGTAAAGAATTAATTTTTGGGATTATATAAACCAATCAGAAAAAAAAATTAACAGAAACTACTATGTGCTGGAGAAAGAGAAACTACTGTAAATGCTGAAGTGTGCACCTGGAACAAAAAAAAGAACAAACTAAGAACATAAATGAAGAAAAGTTTCTGGAAGGATGGACTGAGGACACTCCCTTCCAGTAGTATCATGCCTATCCACTGAATACAAAATTTGGATATTAAAATGAGTAAACTGCTAAATTTCTCCATGGAAGTCCTTCCATGGATAATTAACCTCTTTTAAGATACACACAGTTCCTATGGCTTTTATGCAATAAAACAATACAATGCATCATTCATGGCAATGAGCAAAACACTGTCCTCAAGTGTCTGCCACTATTGCAATGTAAATAAATAATAGGAGATCATCTTACATGTTTGATACATGTGTTCACTGGTATGAAATAGAAGACAGATGTCAGGGAAATTCCAGACTGTCTTTAATAAACTAATATTTCTTAATAATGAGAAAATAAAGCATAATTAACTTTAGAATGAAATTGTGTCTGAAGACTCAGGACAGCAGGAGGCTATGCATAAAATGTGAGGCCAAATGTATGAGATGAGTGAGAAGAAGTTGGTGCTTATCACTAGAGCAAAATGAGCCCACAGAACTCACCATGATCCATATTTGACAGAAGTAGAGACCTTCATGACAATACTATCCCATTTTCCCCAACAGTATTATCATAACAATATATCAATAGGTCCAAGTGAAGGTATGGAGCCTGAAGTATTTGCATGAACAGCAGCAGTCCAGCTGAAGCAGCAAGATTGCTCTGCCATTAGAGTTTTGTGGATAAATTCAAGACCTTGCCCAATTCAACATCTTTAATACAAAATACATTAAAAAGTTTATTTTAAAGTTACAGAAAACAATAAAAGGACAATATAACATATACTTGTATTTTACTTACCATTACAGAGTGATATGTCTACTTTCCCTTCTTTAGGAGGGGAAATGTGAAGTTGATGAAAGACCAAGAACACAAAAAAGTGCTAGATGCCTGAAGAATGAACAAACATTTTTTCAGAAATAACAGGAGGCTAGCATACAGCTGAGGCCTTTGCCCAGAATCTTTTCTTCATCAGCTAGTGTATTTTTATGCACAGGTTTCATTATCATATGCCTGTGGAAATTTGGAGTCTGGGGAGCTGCAGAGGCCATGTAACATCATTTAATAACACCACAATTGTATATTAGAGCATTGATCTACCACACATGCCATTTATACAGCCTGGTGATTACCTGAAAGCAAAAGCAGCCAGGATTTCTATTCCAAATTTTGATGTTTGCTTGCTATGGGACATAAGGACAACTCCTTACTTACTCATCTGATATTAAACTACTTACTTTATTCAACAGATTTTGAACAGTCTATGGGAGCATGGCAATTATCAGCTGAAATCTTCAATACTTTCTAATCTTAGTATATATTCCAATAGTTCCCAAAGCTGTACTATTTGAGTGTCTGCAATGCATAGATCCTGTTTCGTCTGTTCTGATAAGGAGTTTATATGCAACCCAAACAGAAGAAGCAAACCTTAAAGCAAAAAGACAAACTCTACATAAAGAACTAAGAGAAAAATACATGGAGAAATCCAAGTCAAAAGAAAATTAACTTTAAATGTTTGTGCTCTGCAATATATTGTGTTCACACAACCAATTAAAAGACATGCCATCTCGTTTGGAAAATATCTATTGATTTCCCAGTTCATCAGATCAGCTTGATGTGTCTGACAATGGCTCCTATGACATCATCAATATTTTTCTATTTAGAATAATGACTTATTTTATATGCCAAGAGCTATAAAAAAAGACCATATACATATATTTCTAAGGACATCAGCTTAAAAACCATCTCAATTTCCCCCCTTAACATACAATATTTTTCATCCACCTTTAAAAAAATTTTTGGATCTTGCCATGAGATTCATTTACGGAACTCAGTAAATTTGTTTAGTTTATAAACCAACCTCTAAATCATGTTCTTCTTATTAAATGTTGTCGTGTTCGCCTGCATTTCGGGTCCAAATTGCAAACATTTTTCTTTCAGAGTGTGCAGAACACATTTCAGAGAAACCCTCACATCCCGGCTGTCGTCGTCCTCCTACCCCCCTCCCCCCTCCCCCTTATTCTTTTGCAGCCTCCTGTATCTTTTAACAGTCTGGATTCCAACCTCTACATGTTGTCTTTCTACAGAGTCAAAAAGGCATCCATTTAGCTAGATGCTTTTTCTGTTCAATTCTCTCAGGTATGTTTTTAAGCTACACTTACAGCTGACTGTTAGTATAGTTTCCAGCAATGCAAAGGAATAAAAGGAATATACCCTGGACATAGATGTACCTTCATCAAAATTCCCCATGAGGAACAACTGACACACAAAAAAATCAGGCAGGGTCTGAGCCAGGAACCAATAATGACATGGTTTTGGCATCTAAATGTAATCTTTCTTGACTCATCAATGGAAGAGTCTCATCATGGGAAAGGGAAGGACAGAGGAAATTTCTCATCTTTACCACTGCTTTTCCATATATTCAACATGGTGGGCACTCAAGTTCTGCTGGGGCATCATATCACCATGGCCCAAGACGTGGGTCAGTTTAGAGAACCTAGAAACTCCTTGCAGCTGCAGGTGCAGCAAGATGCTCCTTTCAAAAATTCCTAGTTTGGTGTACTTTTATACAATTCAGCCTGTTGTGAAAGACAAGGCCCGTGGGACCCAATGGTAAGGAGGCTAAAGGAGTGCTTCTAACCTTTACAGTAGGGTTGAGTGGCACAGAACTAGCTCTTTGACACTGGCAGTGCCATCGCCTGCTCAAACTCCCACCTGGAGCCCATGACTTTGAATAAACAAAACAAAACGCATGGCCCCAAACCCACTAATTTTTCCGACTTTCGGTATTTACTGAAATGTGTTTTGCTGCCCCCTGGTGGCTACCAGAGATGGCATAGGTGGTTTGCCTGTCAGACCTGGCAAGTTCCCTACAAAGGAATGTGTGGAGCCACGGTACATGACAGTGAGAAAAGCTGAAGACTTAAATCCCTTAATTCAGGACCTACTCTCCAGTGCTTCGAGCAGATTGTAGCGCAACACTTATCCTGTATTGCTTTAGGTTGGCATCACTTTACCCAGCAGAAAGATCTGAAGTAAATTAAGAGACAGAGCAGCAGCGTCTCCACCACATGTGCTCTCACCTAAGATGTTTCCTTTCTCTTCATACATGCTCATGGTCTGGGTCAAACTTGCCATTAGCCAGTAGAGACACACTGCCTTACTGTCCCTGATGACAATCTTCCCCTCTGTCCAGAGAGTCCAGGGCCCAGGGGAGCATTAAATTCATCCTATGAGAATAAAAAAACAACAACCAACCAAGAATATAGAAAAAGGCAAGCCCTCCATCTCAGACATTACTGAAGTCTGCTATGAGTTATGTGTGTCTCTAGTTATATTCCTTCCAAGGAAGTGTTTTCCTGTGCTCATGGAAATGTATGTTGAATATAAACACAGATTCCTCAGCATCATTTGACCAGTTTAATGAGTACACTATCTTCAAGAACACTTTATATTGTTAAGTACCTGCTCCAGATTGTTCTTATTTACCTTTTTCTGACAGAACAGCGGTTAAAACAGACCATAGTGTATTTGAGCCTTAAATAATTTCTGGTTACATGACTGCCTGAAATTTTCCATTTAAAAAGTGACAATTTTTTTTTTCCTTTTGTTTGTTATCAGTCAGCATTACTCTGTTCAGCTCTGTACTGTCTTATCTATTTTTCTAACTTTGTCCTGAGCTTCCTAACTGCTATCACTGGTCCTGACAAGTAGTTGAAATGACATTGAATTAATTGATGGAGACAATACCAAAAAGGGTCCAGTAGATTTTTGGTATCCATCTGCTGAGACAGCTTTGCTCCAAACTTACACATGCTACTCGGGCCAAATGATCATCACAAACAGTTCTCAAATCTCTTTTGTAAGCAGGTGTATATTGGCATTGTCAGTATCTGCTTGGTGAGACAGTAGTTCATTTCTTTATTGAGGGCTAAAATTTGTCCTCTGGTACGTGTGAATGGCTCCCACTGAAGTGAATGAAAATGACAATTAATTGTTTAGCTTAGTTACAGGAGTATAACTAGAGCAGCAATGAGGGCAGATTAGAAGAAGAAAATTCTAGGTCATCAGAAAAAAAAATCAGTGACACTGTTTGTAGTGCTGGAGTACTTGTGTGATTTTAAACATGAATGGTACTGCTCTTTTTTCTTAAGGTTGCGTACATGTATATTTCAGTTCTTGAACTGGACCTGGACTACACTTAGCCCATCATCATAACATTAGGCAGTGGGGTAATTTCTCAAGGGAAAAGAACACTTGGGAACATTTAAATTAGATTGGAGAAACATCAGGAAATATAGTACAGAAATCAATTCCACATTAACGGGAAGATAGAGTGGTTGATCTTTATCATCTCTGCGTTCCATATCGTGTTCATAATTTGGATTTTATATGGCTTATTTCCAACAGCAGGATATAGAGGTTTGAGGACATAAAAGGAGACATTTACAGTTAACTTCATTACTCATGTTCACCAGATATATGCCATCAAGTAGATAAATACTCATACTTCTCCTTACCACAACCAGTAATGTCCTATATGGAAAGTGCTTACAGAACATGATTTGCCATGTCTTTCTTAGCAATAAGAACAACTATACTGATCAAGCCGAAGCACTCTTACTGTACAACTAGGAGTATCCTTCAGTTGGAGGACACACAGGGCTTACAGCCAATGCTGGTGAAGCGTGATGCTGAATGGAGATGTCTCTGTGTGTTTCCATGCTCTGTTCATGGGTGCAGATAAGCACTGCTTTTCCTACCAGAAATGCATGAACCTGATGATTTGGATCATCTTGATATTTACATTTGGGTCATCTTGATATTTAAATCAGTGGCAAGACACACAGACAAATAATGCAGCAGTCCTACTGCTGTGTAACCTAACTCCACAAATTTTGCAGTCCACTTCCTCGAGACATGAAAATTGTGTACTTCACTTGTATAGCCTGGTAAACTGTAATACCTTTCTTAAAAGTGCTTTTGCTAAACTTATCTTCAACAGAGAATCTGTACATCATCTTTACTACAGAACAAAATATCAAATCCTATGTCTTGAGTGTAAGGAAGGTAAAAATCACAAATCTAGCGATAATATGTGAACCATACAGTGGTCAGAACTGTTCCACCAAGGCACTGGCACATAGGTATTCTAAATAATGGTAGCAGAAATTATGGCAAAGCCTTTATGTTGTCTGATAGAACAGCTTGTTGAAACACTGTTGGCAGACTCTTTTTTTCTCTATGTCGTGTCACACAGAACAAGGAATGGGACAAGACCTCTGTACTCCCCAATTCATAGGCATGCTATACTATACAACAAGCCAGCATTATAAAGGCATGTTGAATGAGGCCCTGTGCCTGCAAGGGAAATTTAATTGGATTTCTTTATAGGTTGCAATAATGCAATGAAAAATTATTTAAGAATAGCATGATTCAATTTCAGCATGCACTTGAATAATTATAAGAATTCTTCATGTACTTACTAGAAGAAATGAATAGGCATTAATAGTGAAAAGAACCTAAAACAGCAGTTTTCAAACAAAATAGAGTGCATGGCCCAACTGTATTCACAACAGCACAGACGTTATGTGTGTCATTGTCCCAGGTTAGGATATAAAAGCAGAGATTATAAACCATTTAATGTGAAAATTTAGGCTTTCACAGCTTCTGGGCTTGACTTTTTGGAAAATAATTGTGTCTTTCATTCTGTCCCCACAGTCTGAGTCAAAGTGGCTGAGAAAGGAAAATAAAGTATTGCTTCATCCAGCTATCAGATCCATCTCAATGAATAATGATGAGTTCAAACATTACAGGTTTCCGTTTCTTGGGTGTGACAAATATTTCTGTGCTTTTCTTTGTATTTTACACACATTCTCACAGTAAGTAGTAGCCAAATAAAACCAGACAGTCTTTGAGTTTCGTAAGGATACATGCAAGGTGCTTGCAAGTGTGCACATGCATGTTTTTGTAGATGCATAGTATACATGGCATACAATCACACCTAAGTAGCGGGTAGAAAGAAGCACCTAATGTGACATCTGCCTGTTGATTTCTGTTATATCTGGATGCAGCAAATTATTATTACAAATAAAGTTGTAAGGATAGCCTTTTTTGTATTTAATTTGAAAATGAAGAATACTACTCAAACTATAATCCTAGTGTGACATTCAATTTGCTTATTTATACTTCTACTCTGGACAGTTTTGGACTCGGAATATAAAAGTACTTCATATGACTTTCAGTGACTTCAGCATACAAAGCGGAGACAAATGAGACTTATGGCTCCAGAAAAGAGCAGAAGTTTGAAACTGCAAAATGAACACATTAGTTTTATGTTTCCAGTAAAATTATCAGCAATCAAAATGAGATGAATATTGATATTAAAGATCTATCATTACTTTTTTTTAAAGGAAGGTTGTATTTCATACATGATTGAACTCTTGTTGTAGAAATTAAAGTTCAAAAGCTAATGGTTTTGAGATAGTGTTATATACCAAGTGCACAATTTTGCAGCAGAAAATAAATTTTGTGATCAACTCACACTTGAAACACAGACCAGTCAGTATTGCATCACAGACACATGTATGCTATAGCTAACTTTTATTATTTAGAATTTTTTCTTGATCTAAGTTTTTCTTTCAAACACAGTGTTCTTATACAGACACTTCTAGCGTTTGACCTGCTTCAGATTAGTGCAGGGATGGTTTATTGTCTTAAATTTGTTGACACCTGAAGAAGAGTTTTGTGAGCCAGCCTACCCTCACCTTCTGAAGTACAAAGGCTTTCTTGAGGACAAATTCCTTGAGTGTGTTTGGGCTGCAAATCTCAGGGTTCAGGCCCCACAGGTGCCTAAAACTGGCCCCATACACTTTACATTTTCTCTATATAATATTCAAATTTATGTCTCTGCTAAATGCCCATTTTGAAGAAAGTATGTGAAAATTAGTATTTCTAAGAGTTGATGTTTCATAAAATTTTCTGAAAAACAGAAAAATAATGTCACAGACCAAATGGATTGCACCAAATTACCCATAACCATCATGTCCAAGCATCTGAACTGCTGATGATCACAATGTGATGGAAATTTCATTATTATTTTTGAGAAAAACCTAATCTGTAGACTTATGAAGAGTCTTCAATTGTTTACTCAAAGAAAATAAGTGAGTTGTATTCACACTCTCTTAGTGGAGAGTAAAAGGGATGAAGATATGGTAAAAGGATTGTCTTTGTGTAGGTGAAAAGTGGGGAGGGAAGAAAGAGGAGCAGAGGTAGGGGAAAAAGATGTTGATTAACAAGAATGAGAATAACACTGTGATCCACTGTGAGGGGTGATATGGGGAAGGCTGATGAAGAATGAGTGATGGAGGATTGATTAGGTACTAGAGAAACTGCTTGTACAGAAGTATATGCAGGATCAAAGTAAAAGGAGATACTGATTTGTGCAACAGATAGCAGACCTTCTTCTCCTGCCCCTAGCCTTCTCTGAATGAGGGAATCTTTTCCCACACAGAGTGAGGTGCCTTAGTAATCTAGAAAAAAAAGCTCTGAGGCCACAGTTCCACTGTACAGGGTTCTTGGCAGAACTTCCAGTTGAATACACTCATGCTGTTCCCTACCATTTGTCACTTTTCCTACAATTCTTACCACTGCTGGTGTTTGGGGGATCATATTCCATAGCATGCTACAAGGCTGACCCAGGATCTAAAAAAAAAAACAGCAAAGGAAACTTTTATTCTTAGACTGAGTCCATTTACCAATGCTTCTTTAGTGTAAAATGATAGCTTTTGTCCATCTGTGAAGTGACACCACTCTGGGGGTATTTTCATTCCCCATTCATGAGAAGAGGAAGGTATGCCATGTCAGTCTGGTGAAGTTCCCACTGACTGGAAAAGGAGGAACATAACCCCCATTTTCAAAATGGAAAAGAGACAGGAAACTATAGTCTCACCTCTGTGCATGGAGCAGATCGTCCTGAAGGCTCTGCCTTCAGGAAAATAAAGCAAGCAGATAATAAAGAGCTAATTGTTGGCAGCCAACATGGCTTCACCAGGGGCAAGTCCTGCCTGACCAAATTGGTGGCCTTTTACGATGTGGTCACAGCCTTGGTGGACAAAAGCAGAGCAACAGATGTCATCTAGCTGGACCTGTCCAAAACATTCAACATAGTCCTGCACAACATTCTGATTTCTAAACTGGAACGATATGGATTCAATAGGTGGACCACTCATTGCATAAGGAGCTGAAAGGTTGCACCAAAGAACTGTGATTGATATCTCAGGAGGAGAAGGACTTGGGGGTGGTTGTGGGAGGTTTAACATGAGTTATCAGTGTGCACTTGCAGGCCAGAAGCCAACCATGTCCTGGGCTGCATCAGAAGAAGCATTGACAGTTGAGTGAAGTGATTCTCCTCCTCTACTCTGCACTGCAGAGACCCCACCTGTGTCCAGTTCTGGAGTACCCAACATACAAAGAACATAGCCCTCCTGGAATGTGTCCAGAGGACCACAGCTAAAATGATCAGAGGGC
>VZRI01009414.1:101050-185016 GCA_013397515.1 Upupa epops | reverse complement strand
AAGTTGAGCAAGTTGGGGTTGTTCAGTCTGGAGAATAGGAGGCTCTGAGGTGACCTTGTAGCAGCTTTCCAATATCTGAGGGGAGCCTACAAAAAAAGCTGAGCTAGGGGTTTTTTACAGGGGTGTATAGCAGAAGACAAGGGAAAATGGTTGCGGTCTTGAAGAGGAGACATTTAGGTTAGATATTAGGAAACTTCTTTCCTTTGAGAGTTTTGAGATGCTGGAACAGGTTCCCCGAGGAAATTGTGGCTGTTCCATCCCTAGAAGTGTTCAAGGCCAGGTTGGATGGGGCCCTGAGTAACCTGATCTAGAGAAGATGTCCCTGCCTATGTAGGGGGTTTGGAACTAGATGATCTTTAAAATCTCTTCCAACACTAACCATTTTATGATTCTATGATTCCATGTACTATGTGCACAGCAAGCAGAGACCAGCATCAGACAGCAGGTGAACTCCATGGGTATCACTGGCTCTTAAACGGCTAGAGAGATGGTGAAGAGGGTAGGAGGATATGGTGTGGCATTTCTTTTAGGCGTTATTTGATGGTGCCCTCATTCATGCAAGACATTCAGACCAGGATGGACAAGTATCTTCACAATTCTCTGTATACCCTTTTCTGTGTACAAGAGGTTTCTTCCAGCCTCTTTAAGATATTCTGGAATTAATTCCCTTTACATCTGACATACCGTATGTTTCATGGTGGTTTGTATTTTGTTGGGGAATCAAGATTTTGTGGTACCAGAAGTCTCTGATATGCCTATGCCTGAAGACTGTTTTTTGTTAATAGAAGGAGGTGAGATATACTCAGGGAATATAATCCTCACTGTTGCAGAAAATAGAGTTCCTCAGTTAGTTGCTTATGTAGTACATGACAACTATTGCCCAAGTAACAGACACAGAAGTATAGTATTTAACACAGTGATTAGATCATCTGAGCACTTTTTGTTCCAGATCTGTCTTTTGTTCCAGATCAGTGCTGCTGTTTGGACATGTCCATGACCAAAGGTTGTTTTTCATTTTGCTTCTATAGGTAGGTTTGAGTCTCATCTATGCTTGATGTAAAAAAATCAAAGTTAAGTAGTCACAGCATATCTTTTTTTGAGCTACATTATAATGGCCAGATCCATATTGGTGATTGAACATGTTCTTTCTGAAAATATTGAATCTTAGAGACCACGTCTGACCACGGCATGCAAGATTGTCCAAAAGGGAGTGCATCACAGTGCTTGGAGTCAGACCTCATTTTTGTGTGGAGGTTGGGTATGTTCTTAAGACATATGTGGCCCTCCATCCAATCGCTTTGGACAACATAAAGTTCAATGCAACCCATATATTTCATGTGGTCAGCATTACTGTAACCATTTCCATGTATTTGCTTGCCTCACTCCAGCCTATCTGGAAATGATATGTCTTTGGCTCTTCTTAAGGTCATCTAGTGATAGGACAAGGAGCAATGGGTGCAAGCTGGAACACAGGAGGTTCCATATAAATATCAGAAGGAAATTCTTCACACTGAGGGTCATGGAGCATTGGAACAGGCTGCCCAGGGGGGTTGTGCAGTCACCTTCTCTGAAGAGATTCAAGATCCACCTGGATCTGCTCCTGTGCAACTTGGTCTAGGTGATCCTGCTGTGGCAGGGGGATTGGACTGGATGATCTTTCAAGGTCCCTTCCAATCCCTAATGATTATATGATTCTATGATTCTATGATTCTATGTCCCAGTGAGATTAGGGGCAAAGGATATGTTTTAACAGCTCTACTGTTGAATATTCTCAAAGGTTCTCCTAGGGAAAATACAGCAAATTTGAGGATTTTTGTTGTTGCTTTTTAATTTCTCTTAAAATTTAAATCCTATTCTGGAAAATATTTACACATTTTGCCCTATATGTTTTGAATGCTAAACTTGGTGTTTTATACAGGATCAAATTTTGGAGAAAAAGTGTTGTGGTCTGGAAAACTCAGCTCAGTGTTCTGCTTTTTTTTCTCTCTCCTACCTTCACTGATTGAATGGTAGAGTATAGGCTGATAATATAATTATTTTCTGTATAAATAAATATTGTCATGAAAGTACGATGTACACCAACTACACTCTAAAGACATTTTGTCAGCGGTTTCTCCACCACTGACTTTACCAGCACCACTGGGCCCAAGGCCTTGGGAACAAAATTCCAGGCTGGTGCAAACACTATCAGCGAAGGAAAGTGTTGGTATTTAAATTATTACAGGATCTTAACTCCTGCAAACTAGTGGGCTCTGACAACGTGCACCTGGAAGTGTTAACAGAGCTGGATGATGTCATTGGAGGCTACTTTCCATAATCTTTGAGAAGTGGTGAAGACACCCCAGAAGACTGGAAGAAGGCTAATGTCCTCTCCATCTACAAAAAGGTAGAAGTAACCATGAAATTACAGGCCCATGAGTTTTACGTCAATCCCTCGGAAAGTTATGGAAGCTGGGAGCTATCATAGGTCACATGGACCTTGTGTTTTGGAAAAGCCAGAATACATTTACCATGGACAAATTGTTCTTGACAAATCTAATTGTCTTCTATGACAAAGTAACCTGATTCTTGATGCAGGGCAAGTTGTGCCCATTGTCTACCTGGATTTGTCCAAGGTTTTTAATGCACTTTCCCACAACCTCATCCTAAAGAAACTGATGTGTTACAGTGCAGACAAGTGGTCTGTGTAGTAGGTGAGGAATGCATTGACAGGCTGCACACATAGGGTGGAGGTAAATAGCTCACTTTCCAACCAGCAAGTTATTCACTAATGAAATTCCCCATGGCATCAATACTGGAATATCACTGTCCTCATGAGTGATCTGGATTATGAGATCATAAAATCCTGATGAGATTTTTCTGATTATAACAAACTGAGTGAGGAAGTGAGCACTTTGGAAGGGAGAGTCACCCTCCAGGAAGATCTGGATAGACTGGAACAGTGGGCTAATGAGAACCTTACAAAGTTGAACAAGGACAAATCTAAGGTCTTGCATCTAGGAAAACAAAATGCAGGCGTGCAACACAGGCTGGGTTCTACCAGTCTGATTAATAGCCTTGTGTAACTTGACCTGGAGGTGCTCGTAGAAAGCAAACTCAATATTAGGTGAAGACTGTATTGCAGCAGCAAGGAAAGCCAGTGGGATGCTGGATTTCATCAAAGGCATCACTAGCAGAGATAAAGAAATCATTACCCAGCTCTGCTTAGCAGTTTTCATGCCCAAAATACTGACCCAAGAAAATATTACATCTACCACATGCCAGCAGACAACACAGGAATGATTATTTTAACCTAACAGTTATACCTGCATTACCCACACTGATTCAACACCCCTTCCATTGTTGCTTACTCATGACAAGAGATGATATTCTGCTGTATTGCATGTGATGCTTTGGGGAAACAAAAGAGAAAGGCCAGTTGTCTAAGATTTGAAGCCCTCATACCTTTGTGTTTTTTTTACTGGTGGATGTAATTGAGAGAGAGATTTCACTAGATTTCACAGCATGAGCAACTTCAACCATATCAGATGAAGTCAGCTAACTGTGCTGGAATAAGCAAATAGAAGCCAGAATCAGACTTCTGATCAGATTTGGTCACAAAGAAGACTAGATCCTCAGCTGGTTTTGGTAACCAAATATCCAAGTGAATCAGTGGGGATATCCAACAGTAAAACCCATTTAAAATTAGAAGGCTCTTGTTGTTCAGACAAAATTTCCTGTTTCTGAATTTAATCCTTAAGCCATTTTTCCATCTTTCACAAGACAAAACTCATTACAAATTTTCTGGCTTAGGTTGCTCTGATTTTTCATACTCTTACAGCATAGATCTGGAAACTATTAATAGAGAAATGCTGATCAGCTCAAAACTGATTTATGTGGAATAGACTCTAAAATATGCAATATTAATAGGATTTAGAGAGGAAGGAATTCAGATTAATTTACAGGAGCCAAATGACATGAAACTGGTATTTTCTGAAGTTAATTGTGTGGTCTAGGCATCCAATTTTGATTAAACTCCCATATGATAGGCTCTCTCTTATGCTCTTAAGTTTCCTTAAGAAGACTCTTCCCTTTGCCCTCCAAAATTCTCTGCAGGAACTAGTAGCTGCTGACTGTTTTTAGGAATCCCTCTCTCTGCCACCTCAGTCTTTTTTTAGAGAGATGTCAGCTGTCTTTTTGAAAGCTATTTTTAATAACCTTAGAATGCTATGGAAAATTATGTAATTTTCACAATGTTATGTAGGAAACAAAGTTTTTCTTAACTAATGTGCTATGATTTTTTCTGGAAAATTACTAAGATGCTGGGGTGCTCTCATCTTCTCAGTTCTCAAAAAGGCTGATATAATAAGCATCCACCAAAACAGTGTAATCAGTGGTAAGGAAGGAGCTCCTCCTCCTCCAGCCCTGCAAGGGCTATGTGTATTACTTGGAACATAGGGATGATACCCAGCCTGGTGTAGGGGAGTCCAGGAGCTAACATCAGCAACAAGCATGCCTTTCTAGACTGAAATGGAAATGGAGGTATTTTGCATCCTCACATAAATGTTTATTTCCTTAAATCAATCTATCATACTTAGATTTTCATTCAGGACTTGCAGAGAAATGTTTAATACTAAGCCTTCTTACAAATCTTGTTACAAAGCCAATTCATCCTCTGGTTTCGCTTAAAGCAACACTGAGCCTCTAAGTAATTTACAACAAATCCATCACCTGAAAAAAAGGCTTTTTAAAGGTAAACATCTTTCCAGCTGCTGACATGTTTTAAAACACGTATCTCTTCTTTGATGAGAAACACCCCAAGTATCCTCTGGTCTCCAGCAGTGAGCAAAATCCTTTGCTATTTTCTTAGTTTTCTGGATGGCAAGATAACTGTGAGAGAGAAGAGCACTCTTTGCAGCAGCTGTGACTATTTGAAGTACTATGGAAGCAAATAAGTACATAAGAAGTACATTTTAGTGTGCTGGAATAACAGAACAAAATCTGTGATACTACTTGTCCAGTCCTTATATGTTGTCCAACACTAATGCATATGGGCCAGGTAGTCCTTGGTGGCTCACTATGGTAGGAATGTGGCACATAGCCAGAGAGTGTTCCAAGAGGGATCTTGTCTGCAGCTGGCAACTCCTCCCAGAGCACTGCTTGACAGATGGATTTTTTTGCCAGTCTGGATCCTGGTGAGGAGCAGTGGACAATTTTTCCTGTGTTTGCCTCCTTCAGCTGTCTAGTGAAAAGCAGATGGAGAGCACAGCTTTCCAGACTCAGCTTCTGGCTTACCTGCTCCCTCCTGGTGTGGCTGGGAAGGAACAATTACTGCATTGTCCCCAAGTGTCAGCAATCTCAAGGAGGCAAGTCCATGGTAACTAATGTGCTGTTTATGCTCTGGGACTTAGGACCACATCATTGCACACTGTGTATGTCTGTCAATAGAAAGAGACAAATATGGAGGCAGCCTCCCTTTAAGGTGCTGAAGAGGGTGGGGCAGAGAAGGTGCTGATGTGTAATGAATAGTCAAATTACTGGATACTAGCGTACTTAGTAGACACAGGTGAATAATTTTTATTTGTTTCTCCTGGGCTGTAGCTTCAGGCCCTAAATTGCAGCTCAGAAATGGGTTATACTTGGGGTATCCATTGTTTTTAATTAGATAATTGTTTTTTTAATTTTCTGGGTTTTTTTTTCCCTCCACCATAAATTATATTGTTTCAGCACTTTACAAATCTCTGATCAGGTACTATGGTGCTTTCAGAGTAATGATAGATGTTTCAAAGCATTTTCTCAGAAACCAATGTAAAATTTGGAAATCTGGTGTATGTCTTTAGCATTAATATATTTAGAATTCACATGGGTGTCTGCTTGTAAACTGGGACCTCTTGCTTTCTTCTAACTTCTGATTTAGAGGAGACAGCAAGATTCACTTTCAGGGTTACTGAGTACCTTTGTCACCATAGGAAAAGAAGGCCTACTTATGGCTATTATATGCCAGAATTTTGTAAGGAAAATTGAAAAATGGTAAGAAAATATCATAATTCCTCATTAAAGTACACAAGCAATTAGCTTCCTCACAAAAGTGAATAATGTGCATTGTGGAGCCACCACCCCTGGAAAACATCAACACTCTGACAGTTTCTTCCAGTCAACCGTTCTGAATATAACAGTTTCTTCCAGTCATCTAATCAGAAATTGTCTACAAGCCAGAGCACAGAATCTCTTAATCTGATTTTGCAAAGCAGTTGTGCATCAGGACACCAGTACTTAGACTAATATTGTCCTGTAATTTTTTTTCTAATCTGTCCATTTCAAAATGGTGACGTAGCATAAGATATCAGTAATACTTTTGGCAGTTACCATCAGCTGATGATCATTCCTCATTTGTACTTCACTCTTTTACATTGCCAAAGAAGAAAGGTAATAACACATTCTGTCTGTATCAAAATGTTAGCAGCAGGTGCTTGTGTGTTAAGTTAGTTTTTTCTTTTTTATTTTCATGGAATATTGTGTTTTAGCATCCTTAACCATGTCTATGTGTACAGTTATACAGGGAAATTGGTCTAGAAGACAAACATTAATTTAAAAACAATATAGTGTGTGGATTCTGTCAAAACTACTTATCAAACTTTAACTCTTCAGCTTCACTTTTACTATGAGTGCACACTGAAATATATGAAAGCACTTATTAAGAGTGCAGGAACCAGAATTGGAAACTCTTGTCTAAGACAATATATTTCACAGGAAATATCAAGAGTAGAATTCTCTAGAAAGAATTATTTTTAAGGCATTGAATAGTACAGCAGAGACAGAGCAGAAAACTGATGTTTTCTTTAGTGAAAGGTCAAAAATAAAAGCTAAGTTGTTGTCATCATCATCATTCTGTTGCAGTTTCCACTTAAGGCATGCAAAGGATATGCACATAATTGGGTCCCATGCTTTCACAGCCAATGTTGTGAGAGCTATACACCCTCCTTCATGAAAATGAAGATCATCACAGAACCTGTGAAGCACTATAAATGTTTAACATTTAGATAGGTTCTTCTTCTAAAAAGCTATAGATCTATAATTAATTCACAGTAACATCCTATGGGAATATTTTTCTGAATCATCCTGTGGATTTATGCAGCTAGAATATAATATCACTGGATAAGCACATGGGACTGGCTCCTTTTGTGTTACAAGGAACCCTTGTATGGAAGAGTGACTTAGCTGAGAAGCAGTCATAGCCAGAGACAACTGAGGCAAGAGTGAAGGCTTCTTAAGAAGAGAAGACTCAAAAAAATATAAAAAGATAAGTGGGCAGTGGGCAAACTATTTCTTCATATTTCTTTGATTTTAAAGAATATGACTAATGGTAGAAGAAACCAGGCAGTAGTGCAGTTCTAAATTGTGCAGCAAGACCTCTTTCTGTTGTGTGAGCGTTGGCTTGTAAACATTTGTTTGCTTTTTTTTTCTTCAGGGAGTATTGTCTCCTCAAAAACTATACTTTGCTCTTTAATTTTGTGACTGTTGGCACTGATTTTTTCTAAAGAAATGGACTACTTTAGCAGCTTAAAATCAGAGGACGGTGTTTTCTTTCAATTAAAAACAAATAGGTAATGGTAATTTCAATTAAAATCAAATAGGAGATGGATTCCACTGAATGAGCTTGGGCCAGCTATGGAGTTGCTTAGCTTATCAGTGACTGAATAATTCTCCCCTATCTTGACTCTTTAAATATTCTAAGTTTCAGTAGGGAACTATGAATGGAAAAAGTGTACATCTACATAGAAGGAGATGTGTGCCTGCATGCAAACTTCTGTGTAAAGCTAAGTCGCTTTGCCAAATTTCCTTACCAATGGAAATAAGCCAATACTAAAATTACATATATATTATATATATATTACAGTCATTGTACCACTGTAACTATAAAGAAATACTAAAGTATATGAAAAATATAGGATACTTTTTTTGCAATATTTTTAAGAAAGAGAGAAATATCTGCAGATAGGCTGCAGAGTGGACTTGACAGGAAAGATAGCTAAAATATGAACTTACCTTTTTTGAGGATGGTGAGAAAGGTTAGAGAAATGTGAATTTGCTTTTCTACAGAAAATCCAAAACATCTTTGTTGTGAGAAACAGCAGTACCATCACACTGTCATTTACTGATGTATCATGCTGGAGGGGGAGTCTGTCTTATTAAAATACTCCCTGTGGATTTGGTGAATAGAAACATTTCTTTAAGGAAATGTCTATGGAAACATGGCCTGAACATATTTGTATCACTCCTTATTGGGAAAAATTTAACAGCTCTGTAGAGGCAGATAGGACTGTGAAAACTAGGATTCTTTCAGTTTGCTTCACATCCTGTCCTAACAGTTACTAAGCAGGCTGGCTTATTATTTCTCAGCTCTTCTCTGCTGTTTCTGTCACATCGAAATGCTACAGATTACAAAATGATACCAACTTAAGATATAGCAGTAGGCTAAAATGCCTATCAAAAATTCCCTTAATACAGATACATGAAGTGAAACCAAAGATCATGTATCAAAAAGGAAAATACAGTTATTGTTATAATATCTGTCAAAAGAATTACCCTGTTTCAGTGAAACTCTTTTGCACTAGTTCCTGCAATAAAGGATCTAAAGGATGACTCCAGGAAGAGATCAACTTGTTAACAGAACACCATGCATTGACTGTGTTCAAAAAGTCTGTATATTCAGCAGATCTCTATTGTAACACACCCTCTGCCATTGTAAGAACAGTAGTTCCTGTGGCGAGTATTTGACTCCAGTCTGAACTGTATCTTTTGCACTACAGAACTTCAAAGTCAGCCACTTCAGAGAAAAGAGATGGAAATGCTTTGCCTTTAAGTCTGTGCGTAACTGTTTAATGAAGAGTTCTGTCTTTAAAAGGTCAGTGAAGCTACCGTGGCAGAAAGTGAGTATAACAGGATAAGAGTCTGTCCTTTAAATGTTTAAGACTATTTTATAAGTAAATTTATTCAGTTGATATTGCAAACATAATCTAATCTGTCTATAAGGCAGTTTCAAGCTTTGCATCATGTTATTGTGAAATTTGAGCAATTCTGCTGAAGGCCATAATTATTCTGCCTGACACTAGAATTAAGCCCAGGCTTCTAGCATCTGAAGAATTTTTCTAAAACTACAAAAGAAAAACAGGTATTTGTTTTGCTCCTTCCTGCTCTCACCCTTCTCTACAATGGAAACAATCGAGGATTAGCTAAACTTTGTTTGCTCTGGTTCAATAGCCAGCAATGGCAAGCATTTGCTGAGCACTTGACCTTTGCTTTGTCACTTTCTAATAAAAAAAATAAAGGAAATATAAAGGAGCACATTTGTGTGTGATCTGCTATACACAAGAAGTCAATGAATGCTGCTTGTGATGGTAACATCAAATCAGCTATAGTAAAATGTTCTGGATAATCAAGGATGAAACACAAAACTCTTTGGCAACAAGCATATCTATAACATACTTGACAATTTCTTTTACAAAACCAAAGCTCTAAAATCAGAGGTATTAATCAGAGGTATTTTTCCATAGCAAGTGTATCCTGAAATNAGGGTGGGGGGGGAAGATTATGTAAATGCTTAGTTACTGTAAATCACAAATAGTTCCATTTCAGTTAACAGAGCTATACAAACTGGTCCACACTGTAATCAGTTCCTTTAGTCTTGAAGATCCAGCTCAGTATGCACTTTTCCCTGAGAGCAAAAGGATTGGGCCAAATGTATGAGTGTTGTAAATGAAGATAACTAGGCTGATTCCAGTGGAGCTCTGCCAGTGTATGTCACCTAAGGGTTTGGTAAACAATCTTAGGCAAAGAAGATACATTCCTTTCAGAAGATTAATTATGTTTTATATCCACTTACTGGGTACTTTGGGGGTATGTTGGCTACATAATAAAAAGCAGGTAATAAAAAGAAAAAAGCAACCTGAATTTGCAGGTGGTCCATTTTATTTGACTAAAAATAAAAGGCAAGCGTCTGAGAATCACAGTGTTTTCCTTAAGAGCTAGAGAGAAGAGCAAGTTGGGGCAGCAGAAATGAGAGCCTGGTTCTGATTCAGGCTTCATAATTATATTCAGAGGCAGAGATCAAAGCAGGAGCAGAGCAAGAAATGGCAGAGAGAAAGTCAGGTGCAGATATCACACCCTACCCTGTCACAGTCATCAGCCAAATTTTGGGAGCCAGTCCAATGCGGTAAATGAATGTGCTTGTTTAAAATAATTGCCTTAACTGAAGCTCATTATTGTTTTCTTCTGACTACTGTAAGTGGGAGCTACTAGCAACCTATTTCTGATGATACAGGTAGCTAGGCTAATACCTCACACAGCTGTCATCCTTAACACATGAAAAATCTTATCTTTGTGTTCTTTAGTTTTTTCCTTAAAATGAGAACGTTTTTTTTTTTTTAAATCTATCTATTCCTACTTGGAATATCAAATGAAAAGGCAGTTTTGGCAAGATAATTATGAAATGAATCAGTGAAATGAATCAGTTAGCATACCTGCAATTTTCTAACTGGTATGAAAACTCCCAAAGGAATTTTCTTGTTGCAGATACACACTCCTGATATGGCAAGCATCGGTGCAAGGTTTTCTAGTTATCCTGGTCTTTATTTTATTCTATACTGTTTGTTCCATAAGGTCTCTGCCCTACCGACTGCACAAGTGGACTTGTGTATTGCACTAATTTTATCAGGGAAGATGAAACTGCAAATTTTGCCTTTGCAGTTCCCGGAAATACAGCAAAAATATATGTTGAAACTAGAGAACCTTTCTATTTGTCTAAAATTTTTAAATCCTATCCTGGTGCAAAAACACATGTGTGTAGAACTATGTATTTCAACTGTGTAATTTCAAGCATGCACATTTGTTTCATTTTCTTTGGTGTCACATTAATTAACTAATTGGAGATATGAACTTAGGATTCTAACAAGACATTTGCTGAGGAGTGAAGAGCTGCTCTTGGAGGTACTGTCTGATCTTTTATGTTTTGATGCTTGCTTGCTCTCTTCTCTAGGAAGAGAGACTTACTGAATAGACCTATCTGAGTCTCTGCTCAATTTCTCCCCAGTAAGGTTTCCCTTTTGAAGTAAGTGTTCTGGAAACTCTTCCTACAGGTATACAAGTGGTTTAGAGCAATTTCTAAGGACTGTGTGCTCACAGCACTACATACACGTTAAGGAACAAGTAGGGGCAGGAACTGCTAAGCAGAAAAGCACGTGATGTGTGATGTGAAGAGAAAACCCAGGCAAAATGAGAGCACAACATATAGTGGATACAGGGGAAGAATCTGAGAAGACAGGCAGTATCTAGAAGAGGGCAAATGATCACAACATTGATAACCACATTTTCTCACATAAAAATTCTAGTCATTAGCTTATAAGAATATAAAACTTCCAGAGCTTTCTGTGATGGTCTTAGAGCAGATTTCCTTCCCGCCCTGCTTTTAAGCGCCATCCATATAAGGTTGCAGAGTTCAAATTCAGGTAAAGTGGTTTTGCTCCAACAATAATTAACAGAAATACAAAAGAAGTTGATCAAATCTTCTTTGGTTTCCCTAAATCCAGAGTGTTTCTGAAATGTTGCTTTCTGCTCAGCCTGTTCCTCAGATCTTTTCCCTTTTCTTCTACCCATTCAGACAATCAGTTCACAACATTTAAAAAACAGGACAAGTGAGTCATTTGGCTTATTAAGTCAAAAGCTGCATTTCTAATCCATTCCAGAGAACAACATCTACTGTCTCTGGATAGTAATGACAGATGTGCGGCTGTGTAACAGTGCCAGAGAATAAGCAGCAGCCAAAAGGAAGGCTACCCGTAACTTAAAGTAACCTGTCACTGACCCCTGTCAGGAATCAAACTTTCTGTACAATCTGGCAAATCTTCCTAACATGAGAGTTACCTGAGAGTTGTACCAGTTTGCACTTGGTTTTCACCCACTCCTGTGCCAGCTCAGGTTATCTCCTGCTGGGGAGTCTCCAGGGGGGAGCACATGGTGTGCTTAGCAATCAACCCTCTCACACTTGTCTTTGCTTTTGGTGTGAAGATGCAATTGCAAAATAAAAAGTTGTTTCAAGTTATGTTAAAATATACATCCTGTTCCATTTAAACTGACTGGTTTTCTGAATGTAAAAGCCAGGTATTTATATACTAATGACCCCCAACTTCGGCATCACAGGGATAAAACAATATAGAATACAAATGCATATTTACATTTACTGACAAAGCCAGGTTGTCAAATTATTTGCTGACAAAATGCTGAATCTGTAAAAACCTTATGGCCAGATCTCACAGCATACATCAGAGTCCATAGTTCTTCCAACTGACAAACACCGGGTTTACAGATATCACTGTGACAAACTTTAAATTCCTTCTTTCCTGTTGCTTAAGGAAAAGATTTGCTCAGTTCTAGGTCACTGGGATTGTTCTGTTGGGTCTTGTTTTCTGCATACAAAAAGTTCCTGTACTTTTCCGTAACCTAGACTTCAAAGTCACTCCTGAATCTAAATAGGCCCTTCCTAAAGGAAATTCCTATAACATATACCAGCACTACTCAATTCTTGTCTATGTGCACAGTGAACACAGCAATGTAAAGAATTGAAAGAGAACTCTAACCCTTTAAAATTAATAACCACAGTTATTGAAAGGGTCATTATGTATATAAGAGCACAACTTTCTCAAGGCAGTAATTTCTGTGATGTGTTCTTACTGACTCTCATTTTTAAAACAGGCTTAACTTGTGTTCTCCAAAATGTATGGGTGGCTACTAATATTTATTATTAATATTTTAATTAAGTATTGCCTGCAATTAAGTGTATGAACTTTATTACTCCACCCAGCTATGTATATTGCAGTAAATTCCATGTAAACCAAATGTTGGAGATATTCTTAGGACCTGGAGAATTCAAACAAGTTCAAAATCTAGTTAGTGAAGATGTCAGCCTACTGCTGCTGTGGAGATTGTGCCAGATATGAATTAATTCTTACAAAGAACATTCTGGAGTTTGCGAGAACAAGCTGGAATCTGGATTCCACTACTCAGCAGCAAGTGAGGGGAAAGGGTAACTGGATGACATAAGCTATTCACAAAATGAAGACCTACAGGTTTGACAAGTATGCCTTCATTCTTAGTAGAAATTACTTCAATTTGTGCTTCTAGGATTTCATGATCAAATAGCCTTGGATTCAAAGCACTTCCTGTCTATCTGTCTATCAGCAATCCACATGATTGTCAACCAATTCTTGGGAATTTGACATAGCTCTAGCTTTTATCCATTATTCCAGTTGGCTTTAACCTGACTCATAAGGCTTTTCTGCTCTTCACTCAAGTGTTTCTCAGTGGTTTTGTTTTCTTCTTCTTTTCCTACCAGATTCTAAGACTGTGACTTTTCTCTGAGAAATCATCCATTTGAATCTCCTACCCAGAATTGCTTCTTTTCTTTTCCAGTTCATTGGCAGCAGCAGAAAGGGGCAATATATCTTATCTTTGACTTCAACAGATTTTTTTTTTTTCACTTAGCCTCTATGGTTTTGGTCTTTGTTTCTCTCACTAACCAAAATTCCCAATGAGACCTTCATTTTTGTCCCAGAATTAGTTTTTCCTCACAGTCTTTCAGCCTTTCATGAGTACTGCCATTGTTGCACTAACAACCAATATAATTCAGAGAAAGTCCTTCTTCTGCCACCTGGCTGTCATTGCAATGATGAGAGGGAAAAAAGAAAGGTAAAAAAAAAAATTCAGTAATTCTGTTTTAAACCTGAAGAAAAAGCATGAAGTTTGTATTTTTAGTTTACAGGTAACTGGGTGTGACTTAGAGTAGTACTGTATTTTTTTGTGTTCTTGTAGCAAATTAGCTTCCATGTAACAATGCTGATTAAAACCCACAATTAGTAGCATCTCATTCATTTGAAATCATGTTTCACTTCCTGGTCCTCAGGAAGAGCAAACGGTGTGGTGGCTTTGGCCACTTGTTCCTTTCAGTCTAAATCTGGCAGCTTTTCTCTCCCCTTGCAGAACTCCCTTATGTTTGTTCAGGATTGATGAAACCATTAAACCACTCATTTTGACACTATTCCAGTTCTCACTCTAATTATGTTGGGAAAACCACCAGAGAAATGGGGAAAAAGAGATGTGTGGGTGAGGCCATCGGAGAATACAGTGATGGGAAACACATTTATGGACATCACAGAAGCAGATCTCTGGACACATTTGTATCACATAGACCTTCCTGTGTTTTGTCTGCACTTTTTCACTTGTATTAATGGGATTTTCTTTAATCTCTAGAGCAATATTGGTCATCTCATGCAGATATGAAGTTTAAAATCATGGTTTAGCAGTGAGCTTGGCAGAGTTTGGTTAATGGTTGAACTCGGTGTTCTTGAAGGTCTTTTACAACCTAAACAACTTCTATAGTATCACCTGATCCCTGTCCATGCTGTAGGCTGGGCACATCACAAGTTAAACAGACAATCCTCTGCCCCAAATATTTTGCAACCTGCATTCCCTACACCAGAAATATTTAGGACAAAAGATGTGCCAAGGCCTGTATTTTACATTGCCAAATGGATCAGAAACCACATTTTACCACAGGAAGAAAATGGAAGGATTTAGAAGCATCCTAAAGTCTTGGCAGTAGTGGGCAGTTAATTGAACAGAACATCCAAAAGTTTTGGGGCTGTAGACTATGCTCACCTTCTTCAGAGATACATGGTAGAGAGGGGAAGACATACTCTTAGTCTAATACTGGAAATAAAAATCTCCTTTGGTTTGAAAACCTTGAGGCAATGAGTCCAGCAATGCACTTTCCTGGGAGCATGATGCCACCAGAATCAGTAGGACAACTGAAAATCCAAAACAAAAATAGTATCTTTTGTTTCAGCTGCATAACGCTGTTTAGTTTTGATTTTGTTTTATAGATTTGTTTCATGCAGACTACACTGAGGGGTGTTGTTTCTGTTACTCAGTGGTTTTCAGGATGTGTTTAAAAAAGTTCAAACCAAAGATAAATACTGCTGCTTAGAGTATCACTCTGATTTCATGGTCATGAAATAAAATATAAATAGGGACACCTTAGTGATGGCCATATTCATGTCCTAAAAATGGCAGCCATTGCTATGAATGCAGACCTTATACAGCAGAGATTTAATCTAGCTCCTTGTTCCCACTAAGATTTTTTTTCCTAAATCCACCCATATAGAAAATTTAAGTATTAGCATAACTTTTCTGCACACATACTTAAAATAGTACAGAATTGGCCACTGTTCAGATGAGGCAAAATAAAGGATAGAGCCAGCAATAAAATTACAGTAATATGTCTAAATAGTGACTTTCCCCAAGGTCTACAACCTGTGAGATCAGGCCAGCAGACCACCATCCATCTCACTGCTGCACAATATGCTCAGTTCAAACTCTTCATTGCAAAGCTTGAAAGGCTCTTGATCCCCAAGGAAAATGATAGATAGTCAGAAAACTGTGTGCTAAGTTCAGAAACTATTTTAGATGTAGTGTACTGTGCCTAAAAAGAAAGCAAATATTACACACAGCTGCATTGCAACAAATTCAAAGATGAAGACTTTGAGGGCCCCTTCATATTTTCTTTGGCTTCCACACAAATGGATTACATCATTTCAGTCTTCACCATTCATCTACTAGTGTTCTGAGTTTAAAGCTGTATTTCAAACATGGAAGAAGTTCTGGTCAATCAGTGGGGGGATTCTTCTTAGGGACTTCCGCACCTTTGACTCATGATTGAAGCAACTGATCCCATGCAAATATAGTGTCCAGAGGCTGTTCATTCCTTTGAAATTTTCACTCAGTATATTCAGGATTCTAAGAATTAAAATACACTTATAAACAAATAAATAAACTCATAAATAGAAACAGAATTATGCAATAGCTGCAAAAATACTTATGCACATAGAATACTTATTGCTACATAGAATTGCAGCTCACAGGGTAGCTGAAGTTGAACAGAGCCTTTGAGGTCATCTGGTCCAAACAACCACCTCAGAATGTTACCTACAGCTGATTTCCCAGGATTGTGACTTTTGAGTATCTTCAGGTAAGGTTACTCCACAATGACCCTGGGCAACCTGTGCCAGTGCTCAGTCACCCTCACACTGAAAAACTGTTTTGTGATGTACAGAGACCTGCCTGTGTTTCAATTCATTCTTGTAGTGCCCTTCATTTTCTTAAATTTGTGCTATCAGGATTTCATGGGTGGAACTCTGCAGCATATAAAGCAGCTACTCACACTGACTTTCATAATGCACCATGCAGAGATAGTGAGAAGTCAGGGAAGACAGGAGAAGCAAGAAGCCAAAACTTGTAAAATAATGGCTCTAGCACTGATTTGCACAAAATATTTAGAGAAGACTTGTGTGTAACCATTTTACAGAAAAGGTGGCACTTGGATGTGAGTTAAGCCATGTCCTAACATACACCAGCTCACCTGTGGTTGTGAATTAAGTGCTTTAAGGTTGCTGAATGCTTTAGTTTAGCTCATTAAATTGCTGCTTAGTTTAAACTTCAGTATAATGGCAACTCCACGTACTACAGTAGGTCAGGTGGTTACAGGATCCTTTTGGAGCAGTGTGCAATTTTGCCCTTACAAGAGGACCAGGACAAAGCAGAGCTGAGCAGCGTCTGTGCTGCAGCCCATCCTGGCAGCAAAGTGCGGTGCTTTTCATGAGGTGACACAAATCCAAACTGAAAGGAGGGTGGAAGTGGGTCATCAGACTGCACAAAGTTTCAGTCACCATGAAACAGCAGCAGAAATACAGCCCCTAGCTTGTGTGTTGTCATTTCCAGAGGTACACTTTAAAAAGTTTCTCCCCTTTTCATTTTGGGCAGACAAGTTTTCCAGTGTTGTTTTTTGCAGGGTCTCTTTTTCATTGGAACATACCCTTATTCTTATAGATGTACAGTATATGTTTGCAGTAATTACATAAGAAGTTGTCCTTTTCATTTATGCCTGTGCAATCCAGTTTGACATCATGTCATAAAATTTTATGTGTTGTGTTCTCAGAGCTCCTTACTAATATCTCTGGCATTCTCCCTGGCTATCCAAAATCAATATTATTGCTCCTCTCTCAATAAAAAATGGAGAGTTGAGCAGGGTCCAAATGTGCACACTGACAATTTGCAGCAATTACATGCTGTGCTAACAAATGACCATCCCATAGGGTGATAAAGCAGGACCAGAAGGATCACTGATGTCTTTCACAAGGGAGCCTATGAATAACTGGGACTCTAGGAGAAGTGGGTTTGCTATCTGTCCCTATCTTTCTCATTGGACAGTCATAGAAATAGTGAAATCAGGCATTCAGATTAGGAACCTTGGAAATCGATTTTTACTTGCAGACGGCAGATTGCAATCACTACTAATTAACCAGGCTCCTTTGCAGGTCAGGCTACATCGAGAGAGCAATTGTGTGTATTTTTGACCAAGAAAAGTGATGTCACTGTTCTTCAGAAAGGGACAGAATAATGGCCTTGTGAGTTGCAACACAATACAAGATTAGGGGAAATAAAATTAAAAGACTTTGAGTCCTTTTGGACAATATGTCTTTGGGGATAGAGGAAAGAGCAGCAAATACCTAATTTACAGAACTGGCAGTGGGATGGTGCAGAGCTGACCCTGTGGCTTCTCATTCAAACTTAACCCAAGTTAAGTTTGCAGAAAACTTTTTATCTTTTTTTTGCAATGAACTATTCAAATTAACACTTTTGTCCTACGGTTATGTTTAGGGAAAAAAGTGTCAAATCAGAAGTGGCACCCACAATGTTACAGCCTTCACAGATTTCTCTTGTGCATTTGATGCTTTTCAAATAGACCTGTTCCTTTCAGGATTGCCATGAGGAGAGCATTTTAAATTTCAGTATTTAAGGAAGAAAAAAAGTATTGCTTTTTCTTGCTGCACAAGAGTTGCAAATGAGACTGAAATATAGTCCAAAATCATGTAAAACTCAAGGTAATTGTAACCATATTCCCTTCTCTACTTTTAAGGAGTGGGAGAACAGTAAGAGAAGGGCTTTATCCTGGAGTTTGGACCCAAGATTGACAACACTGAACTCATGGAAAGGCAGCCAAATACTGAACAAACATAGAGGCTGAGTCATCTTTTCCCAAAATGCTTGCTGCCAGATGAGTAGAAACAGAGAAAGCCGGTACTGGTCTTGCATGGACTATACCTGTTCTTCAAATAAACAAAAGGGTTGATTTTCTGGTGCTGTTCTTCTGAACTGTTTCTTGTTCCTGATACAAGACTCTTTAAAAATTCACAGTGCAAGAGAAGGAAAATATACTGCAAAGCAGGATTTATATACTTGCCTATATGCAAATCTTGCAGCATTGATCAGTGAATTTAGTGAATAAAGCTGTCTTTCCAGGGATCTCTGACTGGAATAAAAATTGAGGCTTTCAATGAACTCTGGATGACATGAGAAAGAACTCTAGATAGCACCAGAAAATATTGTAATTCTTCAGGCTTAGTTGGGAGCTTGCTTGCAAACTCAGTGTGCCAGGTACCTTTTCTGTCTCACATTTGTACTCCAGACATGGTTTCCACTTAGTTCTTCTAAGCAGTGATACACAGGCATTAATGCAGAAATATTATGAATAGTTTTGACTAAGAAAAAGCAAAACCACAACCAGTACAATGTGCTGTATTAGCACATGCATGTACATGGCAGCAGGTAAGGCTCTGATTTTCTTGGTCATGGTTACCACAGGTAAGTGGAATCATAGAATGTGTGGAGACCTCTAAAGGTCACCTAGTTCAACTCACCCACAGGGATACAGTCACTAGATTAGATTGCTTAGAGCCCCATCAAACTTGACCTTGAATGTCTCCAAAGGCAGCGTTTCAACCACACCTCTAGGCAACATGTTCCAGTGATCCATAATCCTCATAACAAAGAACTTTTTCTTCACGTTTGACCTAAATCTACCCATTTCTAACTTAAAAACATTACCCCTCATCCTATCATTACATGCACTGTTGAATAGTTCTTCCCTAGCCTTCTTATAGAGTTCTTAGTTGCTCAGTTCCCTCTATTCGTAGTTGGAAGAACAATGATCCTTTCCTTTGTCCTATCACATACCATAACAGGATATTTACATTTATGGATTTGCATTACACAGACCACATCCAGGAGTGAGATATGCACAGAAGGTGTCCTTACAGAGCCTTGTTTGGATTGCTCAGATAGTGTATACAATCATTAACTGCAGGGTTAGGAAAAGATTTTCACTAACCTATGAAGTTTAATCCACACAGAATTTCTCTTTCATGCTTTAGAGATTTAGGGATTTTTTTTTTCTAGGAAATGCAAGGGAATATGGTGAGCACATGCCAGGAGTGTGTTTTAGCCCAGATTACAGATAAGGTCTACTTACTATGGGAATAAAAAAGTAGTCTCCACCTAATGCTCTTGCTATGGGAGGCAGCAGAGGCGGTCCCTGCCCTTTATGTAGTATGGCTACGAAACCTCACAGTGGACAAATTGGGTGGAGAATTCAGGAGCAACAGTAGGTGCAACTGACTTCTAGTGCAGAAAGTTGGAAGCCATTCCTACTTCAAAAGAAGAAAAGTAAAAACCAACAAAACCCATGGGACCTCATTTTCCAAGCACGCATTTGCTGACAATAAGCATCACATTTACAACTCTGAGTATTCCTAGAATAGTCTGAATACAGAAAGCAAGCCTCCTTTTTTACTTTTTCTCTTTAAAATCATCTAGTTTCTAGCTTTTCATGAAGAAACTTACTAGCTAAGCATGTAGATCATGAGCCATGATAAAATATATGTCAATAAGAGGTGTGTAAAGAGCTCTTCCACAGAAGAAACAAATGCAACTGATCTGCAGTTATGAGGTAGAATAGATTCATTTGTGGTATAATAAGCAACAGTTTTGACATAACATAATGCTGGAAAAGCTGGGCTGAGTGTCATCAACCCTTATTCAGTCTTGGACTGTAAGCAGGTGGCCTCTAATAAGCATTAATGTATTTATCACAAAGGCAACTCAGGAGAAGTTTTACTGCTTTTTACCTGGTTTGCTTCTTTGGGAGAGTTTCAGTAAGCACTAAACATCTGAACAGTACTCCTGAAAACTGCTTAAACAAAAATGCACCAGCCCGTGAATACTATGTCAGCATTACCATAAAGACTTCTCCAGGTCTAAAAATGTTTCTTACATGCTATGTCAGCTGAAAGACAATTTGCAGCCATTTAAGTTGGTGAAACGATTGAATGTCCTAGTGTATGCAGAAGATCTTGTGCCTCATATAAAGAAATAATAGCATAGTTGTTAGGACAGCTGAACAGAAGTCTACAAACAACAACATCTGAAAAAGGGTCTGGTTTGTTACAGGCTCGACACTGAAATTACATTTATGTGTAAAGTTTGAATTTTGATTTATTTCTAAGCAAATTTAAATCAGCTTCTATGTCTACCACAAAATTTAATATCAGACCTTCAGAGCCTTCAGTTAGAATTCGCTTAGAGATTTTGAACATATCTGAAAACAGCAACTGAGCACAACAAACTGAGAAGTTCAAGATTAACAGTGGTTTCAAAATGCGTTACATGATTCCAGGAGACAGTTCAGCGGAAAAGTGGATGAAAAGCACCATGAACTTTGTTCAATGCAGCTGGGAATCTGTCCCATGTAGGTCCATCAAGGCAAATCAAATTCATTTAAACTTTTTTCTTGCCATAAAAGGAATAAAAGGTACTTTCACTGAACATCTTTTATCTTTGCAAAACCAGTATTTCATGCCTACAGTGTCTGCAGGTAGCTGTCACTGGTGACTCAGTTTATTATAACCTGCCAATTGATTACATGATAAAACCAATCTTGTGCTGAATTAATTTCACTTGTCTGTTCGTCATATAGAAGTTTAATTTCACAAACTGAAAGGTGTAAAAATTTAAGTTTCAATCTAGTGAAGGGTCGCAAGTATTCCAGAATTGTGATCATTGCCAAATATTTGAACTTCCCCAGGATCTTCTCAGAGGCTCAGCAGTGCAGGGGCTGAAAACATTTCTCGTTTCTGGAGTTACCCTGCCTAAGTGAGTATTTTCCTACTTAACATTTTGTTGAAGCTAGGAAAATACTCAAGCACATTCACACACACACGAACACCCTGTTACTGCTAGCACAGTACATTACCCAATGATTAACAAACTACAGTGACACTGGCATTCAAAGCTGTCCTGAAACACATTAAGTAGGTAAGAGACACTTGCAAAAACATCCTAATTTCTTACTCACTAAAGACAGAACATTCAACACCTTGTGGTGGATAACCTTATTCTTCATAGGTGTCACTCTATAGCATCTCAAACTATTCAACCCATACTGCAGACTACCTTGTGCAAGCAACTGATGTATTTCCTGGTACCTTAAGTAGTTCCTTAAGTTATTTCTATAAGAGGGTCATCTGAGACGGAAGTAGAGCCACCCCTGTGGTACAACTTCACCTTCCCTGTGGTACAACTTGGCAACAGTTTAATGACATAGAGCAATGCTGTATGAGAGATTAACATGGAAAGTGAGGGTCCTGAGAAACAACCCTCTCTTAACTGCAAGTGCTCAGACACTTTCCTGTTTGCACTACAAAGCATTCATATTAAATGGAGTATAACCCAACATCATAATGGGCCAGACACTGCAGCTTTTCTGATTTAATTAATGTTGAATTAATATTGGGAAATAGCTGAGGATTGCCTATATGAATTCCATCTCTAGAATTACTATTTCTTATTTTTCAGGGCATAAGAAGTTTCTTTATTGTATTAAATGTAAGATGCACCACACTAAGAAGCTGAGTATACATGGCTCTAGGTGACATCTGATACTTAACAATAGCTTAGCTTACAACACATACATTGCTTTTTGAGAGGATACAAGCAGGCAGACTGGTTTTTTATACATGTAGTCTATACTATTTTCCTTTCATCATATAATTTTACAGCACCTTTACCAGCCAGATTCCTGTTGGCACAAATATCTGTTATGTTTGCCACTGAATGAGTTCTTTGCCATACATTTGTCTAAGCACAATTTCGGCTATATTTTCAAAGACACAAAGTAATGCAAGTGTTACTACTGGTGTTAACTGCAGGTTCTGTGCAATAAAAAAATTTACTTAAACATAAAAAAATATAATCGCTTTGGATTGTGTGGCAATTCTCTGCTAGGGCTGACATGAGAGCCAGATGTACAAGCCAGCTTTCTTTCATCAGGTTTATTTAATATTGGCTAAGGCAGAATGGCACCTCAGCACCAGACCTTCTTCCGCACATTCCTTCTTTTCATACTTCATGTGTCTTGGTTCTTGAACTGCACTGGTGGCCAGAGTGAAGGATCTAGATCCTGGTACAAACCATTTAAATGTCAGATAATTCAGAAAAATCAAGAAAATCTTCTTGGTGAAGGTAATTGGGCATTTTCAAAGAGTGATTCAGACCTGATAGAGGCTCAGCTATCCTTCCACTGTGTACAACAGAGGTAATTGGTGATGAGGAAGCCACTAAATTAGATACTTTCATGCAAGTGTCTGAAATTGTGTTATATGAACAATGCACAAGATGTATACTACCATGATGTTGGAAGAGGATGTTGCTTCTTCTCCCTAGTGACTAGCACTAGAACAAGAGGAAATGGGGTCAAGTTGCCCATGGGCAGGTTCAGATTGGATATTAAGAAAAATTTCTTCACAGAAAGACTGGAGAGGCATTGGAATAGGATTCCCAGGAAGGTGGTAGAGGCACATTCCTGGAAGTATTGAAAAAATGGATAGACATAGTGTTTCAGGAAATGTTTTAGTGGTTGTAGGGTGCACTGTTGGACTTGATGATCATGAAGATCTCTTCCAACCTTGATGACACTATGAATTCAGAGCATGATCTGTCTTCCAGAAACTCATAAGTTAGATTTTTTGCCTCATGTGAAAAACGGAGGTGATCTTGAAGGTCTCTTCCAACCGAAATCATTCTAATTGTAAAGCACTGGAAAGCAACCATAAAGCAACAAGTATTCCAATACAACCAACTGTTCATTAAAGTATATCTTTAATATCTTATTGCTATTATATTATGTGTCAAAAATTGTCAAAGCAGCCAGGGAAATACAGTCAGACATAGTCTCTCCAGCAACAAATAAGTGATGGCTGTATTATCTGCTCTGGTGAATGGAAACAAGAGAGAACTCCAAGGAAAAAGGTCTGCCCTCTGCATGTCATTACACCACTTGTCTGGAAGAAAACTTAAAAGAAAACTAAGAGATTCTTCAAAAATGTTGGATGTAGATTGAAGGGGGAAAGTAATGGCAATGGAGATTTCTGGAACATGCAAAAGAAAGAAAGAAGGCCAAGTAGAGCCTGGCAGTGAGACAGTGTTTACAAGAAGGTGATGAAAACAAGAGCAGAAAGAGACAAGCTTAAACTGACAATGACAATAAATGAATCTGTAGAGAGAAGCTAAATGCAAAACAACCCCATAGAATTTTCTACCATCAGCATTTTGAGAATGAAATTTTATTTTCTCTTTGTTTTACAAGGTAAAAACTAGGTTTTTCAGTTAGAAAAAACTTCTTTTAAATAATTCTTTTCTTAAAAGACTACTTTCCTTATAAAACTGCAGTGGATTTTAGAGTCTACCCAAGTGTTTCTTGGTTTTTATACACTTGCTCTCAAACAAGGATTATACTCTGTCACCTATTAATGACAGTGCAGGTCCTCCCTTGCAAAGTAATCAGAGACTGTGCTGCTCACTATATCCAACAATTAAAATGCAGCTTTTGATAAATTGATATAAACTAACTACAGTAGCCGGGAGTTAAATATTTATATTAGTAAAAACTGGCCTAGCTCTTGGGTTCCTAGAAGATCAGAGTTAACTTTCAGCTTGTGACTCAACTGTAAAACAATGCCATTTTCTCTTTGCAAGCCAGTAGACAGCCCAAAACAACATCCTTGGGAGAAAATGATCCTTTAAATGAGAGGTTTTCTTCACTGAGTCTTACGTCTAGTGTTTTCAGATGATTCTGTGTAAATCTTTACTAAAGTAGGTGAAAAAGAACAAGGAGAGGCTCTATCAAATGTCACAGTATACTGGGCAAACTGTATATGCAATCTGTTGCAAATTACATCCTGTTTTGGTATCTCACTTTGGTTTAATTTTTGGCTGGCTTGTGTGGAAAGGCTACTGCTGCCAGGGGTTTTAATGTGCTACTCCCTTTCTTACAGGGAATAAAAAAAATCAACAGAAAACACTTTAACAATGCCAAAGAAAGTGTGAGACCACATAAAGGACAAGAATCCACTCAAAACTGAAGTTTCAAAGCAGATATGGAGTTCTGCACCCACTCAAATAATAAAGTTACTGCATATTTTTATAATCAAAACCAGCCTCATACTTGTGAAATTAAAGTATTATTAAAATCAGAATAGCGGAACTTTTTGTAACATAGCTGATGTGGGACTATGGGCGGTATCAGCAGTAAATGTTGAAAGGGACACTGCAAAGTTTGATTAAAAAAATCTTTCTTATTTGCACTTCTACCAAAAAATAAAAGCAACAAACACATGAACTATCCTATTAATAGAAAGTAGAAATCATTAACTTTGCTGAAAAGAGAATGCAAGTTCAAACCTATGTCAAGTTTGAACCTCAGTTACCAGAAATGAACAGTTAAAGGTCCTTTGTGCTTGGGGAGGTCTGGGCCAAACCTTGAAGCTGTTAAAAATCAACTGCAAATATCACAAGGAGACTCAGTTTGGAGACACATTTAGCCAACTTGAGAAAAATAACTCCATATCCACAGGTTAGTTTGGCACAAGTCTCCTTTTGCCTGTACAGCCCACCTGTGTTAGTTAAAGGCTAGTTTGGAGGCTACTGCTGCTGGATCCTGATGAAAATGCTGCTGTTTAGTTCAGGGCTTGTTGGTTCATCCTCTGAATTTTTATTAATGACCTAGACAAAGGTAAATTAGTAGTTATTTTTAAACCAGTTCATTTCTTTTAGCATGAAGCCTACTTTGAGATAAACACTTTGCTATGTTTAAAGGAAATACATAGAGGTTTGGAATATTTGTGTTTGAATATTTTAGGGTTGAAATGTAGGGCGAAAGGGAAGGGAAGAGCAATGCTTTAGATTTTGAAAGCCACAAACAACATCAACTTCTATTTATTTAATGTTCAGAAAAACTGTTTGCATGCAAAAGGTTTCTCCAGGCACACTTTTTGGGAAACACTGATGGTAGGTTTGCCATGAATGACCTCACTCCCAGAAGTCTGTTTGTAATGAGTAATAAAAACAGTGAAGATGCCATCAAGGATCAAATTCTCCAGAGAATTGGATTCTGTTCTCAGCTCACAGTGTATGTAAACACTGGAAATATACATAGCATTGAAATATCCTATAGCCTTGCCTGCAGAAGGATAACATTTTTCTCAAAACAGAAACACATGAAATTGTGAGAAGACCACTGTACTCCACTGTCTCCAGGAAGTGTAGTAAACTCCTTGGGATAAGAGTTTTAATCTCACTAAACTCCTGGAAGGGGGAATCAGGCAGGAAGAATGCAATAGTCTGCTCATCAGATATATGTGACCACCCCAGTACTTGGTGCCCAATGTCCCAGGCACCAGGAATGTTTAGCCCACTCAGACAATAGTTGCGGACATGAGTAAGCAGAGTTGGTGGGCTGGAGCTCCTCAGAAATCTCCACATTGATTGGGAGATGGGCTCTTTCCCTCCAAATTTTTGACACTCACAAGATGAGATGTTTTTGTTTATGTACTTACAGAGGTGGTTATAGAAGACTCTATTTTTAAAATAGAATTCATGAAGGGACAGCCAAGAGCCCAGATTTATGCCCTGGGATTGCTCCTTCTTTTTGTTTGTTCAATTTCTGTTAGCACAGTCTGGGATTACAGGGGTATTTTTTGTTTCTCAGTGCCTGCAGGGGGTCAAGGTTTGGCATAAATTTACATTCCCCATAGTATGCCCCAGGCCATAGCCTGTCTCTACTTATTCTGCACCAACTCTGAGGCACTCCAGCTGGATCTACCAAAGGGGGCAGGAGGGTGACTTCTCTTGAGAGAGAATCACACCTAATCTCAGTTGACCCCATTAAGAAGGGCTGACCTGTAGGTATATGTTCTCTCTTGGTTTGGACTGATGTTGTTTATTTTCAGAAGTCTTCATAACAAGAAGGCAATCCTGGGATGCCATTAAGTGCTAATCATCTTCTGGGGCTTAACCTTGCCAGGAGGCTTTTTCTCTGACAACAGTGCTGTCTGAATGTACTTGAAGACAAAGGATATGTGTGCTGGTCACTAATGGAGTGAGTTTACACGTTAGGTTTACACATGTTTATTCTCTCTACCCAGTGCTCCCTAGAAAATCCATGAAGGTCCATCTTGTCTTGTTTTCCTTCACCCACAGGTAAAATCAGCAAATTTTGGTGCTGTGTTACACAGTGGAGTGGCAACAGTTGCAGATTTGGGACTGTATAGGGAAGATCACCTCAAGAAGGTTCGTCTAAACAGTGGGATATAATCTTGGATGGAAACTTAAGAAGTAAAACTCCCAGACTGGTCCTAGGGAGGATTTTCAGTGGTAAGGAAAGCAGGTTTAGCTTACTAAGCTGTCTGAACCTTTTGTGTTGGTAAAGACCTTCCAAATGGAAACAATGGCCCTTTCAAAACTGGATGTTATTCATTTCAGGACTAGTCAACTCCTGTCAGCCACTGATACAAAGCTGAGAAGGTGGCATACTCATCTACAAATTACAGATCAATTCGTAGCTGGAAAAAGAAAGTCTGACAGTGATGCTGATTAGGTGTGGAGACCCCAGGAACCTGGTAATGGGGACAGACAGGACATCCAGAAACCCATAATCTTTGCTGCTTGCTTAGCAGAGTGCCACACAGTACACCATGCAGGTTTAGGAGAATCTCCCTTCCCGGGCCCCAGATGACAGAGCGCTTCAACATCTCTTCCTGGAGTGAGAAGTTCACCTCCTTCCTTGTCTGGGATCTATTTTTTTTGCTCCAAATTTGTTCTATGTGATGATACAGCAAAAGCAATGTCAGCCCCCTGGGGAGGCAACACAGTCAAAGAAGGACAAAGAGGAGAATCTCTTAGAGGAGGATTTCCTCTTAGTGTGCAGTCTAAAGCCAAGGTGTTTGATAATTGCTTTAGGATACGTTCATGACTACAGACCTGACCTGTGGGCAGCGTTGGCAGTGGACAAGTTGGCACCTGGTGATAACATCTGGTCTTAAATCTGAAAGACAAGTCAGATGTCCCACATATGCAACCTATTGTATTTATCTATCAGTTCAGCTGGATGACTATGAGCCAGCAATGTGCTCTTGTGGCCAAGTGGGACAACACCACCCTAGGGGGTGGGGATCAGAAGGGGGATAGTTAGCAGATTGAAATAGGTTCTTCTCCCACTCTACTCTGCATTAGTGAGACCACATCTGGAGTATTGTGTCCAGCTCTGGGCCCTTCAGTTCAAGAAGGACACAGAGCTGCTGGAGGGTGTCCAGCGTAAAGCAAGACAAATGATGAAGGAAATAGAGCACCTCCCTTATGAGGAAAGGCTGAGGGAGCTGGGTCTCTTTAGCTTGGAGGAGAGGAGACAGAGGGGTGACCTCATTAATGTCTACAAATATGTGAGGAGTGGGTGCCAGGCTATTCTCAACGTCATCTAGTGATAGGACAAGGGGTAGTGAGTGCAAGCTGGAACATAGGAGGTTCCATAAAATATGAGAAGGAACTTCTTCCCAGTGAGGTTAACAGAGCNAATATGTGAGGAGTGGGTGCCAGGCTATTCTCAACGTCATCTAGTGATAGGACAAGGGGTAGTGAGTGCAAGCTGGAACATAGGAGGTTCCATATAAATATGAGAAGGAACTTCTTCCCAGTGAGGTTAACAGAGCATTGGAACAGGCTGCCCAGGGGGATGTGGAGTCTCCTTCTCTGGAGATGTTCAAGACCTACCTGGATATGTTGCTGTGCAACCTGGTCTAGGTGATCTTGCTGTGGCAGGGGGGTTGGACTAAATGATCTTTCAAGGTCCTTTCTGATCCGTAATGCTTCTGTGATTCTTTGATAAGGCATCTATGATGAGTAAGAAAGCAGGGAGGAATAAACTAATGAGCATTAGAGAGGAAAGGGCTTTTTCCAGAATGAGACTAGAATTCAGAAAGCAACCCTAGGTGCCCATAGAGTTCCTCTATGTAGGTGCATGAATGGGAACACTAAGGCAGGGAGACATTTGTCAACTCATCCTGCACAAACATCACTGAGTACTTGTGCTTCAGAGCAAGGTGTAATAACCTTATAATAGACTAACCTAGAATAACCAGAAATCTTGCTTCTTAGCTCCCTTCTCAAGTACTGAGTGATTATTTTCTCTAGAGTTTTTCTTGCCTAATAACAATGGATTTTGTAATTTTCACTGTGCTGTCTGATGCTTGAATAGAGCTAGTTATGTTCTTAATCTTAGCGATAGACTACAGATAACAAGTAGCCGAGATACAAGGTTCCTTGTAATGTAAGGATGCATGCTGTCATGTTTAACAGAATGGAAATAAGAATACCACCCCAAAATGTTGTTTTAAAGGAACAAAGTTTGCAGTAGGACATCTTCTCCAGCCCTTTTCACAATGCTGAAAACTCCTCTACACACAGTTTCTCCTGAAGCAGATGTCCAGGGTCAGAGCCTCCCCACTGCCTGGTACAGGCCCAGCAATGCCCCATCCTTCTTATGGGACATCAAGGTGGCTCCCAGCAAGCTGGCTGTGCAACATGGCACCCTAGGCACTGTGCATGTGCCCCCACCTAGATCCAGGGCACTGGATGGCTGAAGCAGTGCCTTCTGTGCCTCTCCAGCAGGTAGGTCTCTCTGGGACTCCCAGTACAACAGCTTAGCCTATCAGGATTTTTTGGAAGTCTTTGTATCTGGGAAAAAGAAATAAAAGTTAGGGGCATGGAACTTAGGGACATGGTGTAGTGGTGAGATTGGTACAGTTAGGTTACAGTTAGGTTGGACTCAGAATTATTGAATTATAATCTCAATGATCTTGAAGATCTTTTCCAACCTAGATGATTCTATGATTCTACAAAAACCAACCAGAACAAATAACAATTATTTTAAAGAAAGTTACATTATAGTGCTGCCATCAGAACTTCCACCAAATAATAAAAGATTTATTGCATCACTGTGTTTCATCACTGCTTCTCAGCTTGTCCTGGTTTTGATTTCCCAGGTTCTTCAAAACATGAAAAGACTGAGGACAAATTTATAGTAAAGAAAATTATAACAAGTTTTATTAACAAAGAGCAAGAACAGTTAGAAAAAGGGAATAAAGCCATTCCAAAAAGTACTCACAGCCACAAACAAAGGATTCCTCAAGACAAGCTGAAAACAAAAAACAACTCTCCCCCCTCCCTTTTCTCTTTGCAAATGGAAAATGCTGTCAGTTCACAAACAAAGAGGGAAGAAAAAGAAAAAAAGTGTAAGAAAGACAAAATAAGTGCAGGAGTTACAATGGACAGGGGGAAAGAAGAATGGAAAAAGAAAGGAAAAAAGAAAATGGGGATGGTGATAAAATACTAGTAAGGTCTAATAAGGAACAATGGAAGTGTGAAGAACAATGCAAGAGTCTAAAGAAAGGAGTTATCAGGGAAGGGATGAAGGGAGGTTATTTTTCACCAAGATCATGTGGCAGGACAAAGTGGCTGGCAGCAGCACCCACAACATTCTCCATTCCTTACTTCAAAGTTTTTGCTTGTCTTCTTGCATTGTGAGCTACTTGTAGCCTCTGCCATGGCCTTCTACTCTTCACCACATGATTCTTTTTGTTGGCAGTGAGCAGGTGCTATCCACACACTCTGAAGATAATGCGGTGATCAAATATAACTGCATTAAGTGCTTGCTTCCAGCTGTTTGGTTGTGTTAAACAGCAAATGGTACATTTCTGAATACTCATTGTCCATATAAGAAAGTACTGTAGCTGTAGCAAAGAACTCAGCAGCTCAAGAAAAAAATGAAACTAATCAATGAAGCATGCTATTTAAACAGTTATCTGCTATAAAAATTAAAAAAACAAAAAACAAAAAACAAAAACCAAAAACCAACCACAAAAGCCAAAAACAATTCTATCTATTATATGAAGTAAAAGTGCAAGTAAAATATGGAAAACTAAGAGCATGTTTCTTTTTGTTTTCATTAAACACTTACCAGTATGGGTAGGGCTTTTTCAGAATTTTCCTTAAAAAAAAAATATTTATTTCCTGGGAAGTTATTTGAAATATTTTCAAAGTATTTTACAGAACTACCAATACATTTAGGAGGATTTATGAAATATTTTGAGATCATGTATGTCTCACAGCTATCAAGGTTTACATCTGTCAAATTCATTACCATATCCTGCATGCTTCTGAGTGTGTACAGCCTCCTGTTGAAATCTGGGCTGCAAAATCAGGATCAGAAGAGTATCTACTGATAGGACAACAGGGAACATTTTCAAAGTAAAGCAGAAGATAATAGATTGTGATTGGCCCTTACAAAGAAATATCTTACTGTGAGGGCTAGTAGAACCTTACCCATATAGAACCAAAACAGGCTACAGATGTCCCACCCCTTGAAGTATTCAAGACCAGGTTGGATGGGGCTTTGAGCAACACGGTGTAGTGGGACATGTCCCTGCCCATGGCAGGTGGGTTATAACTAGATGATCTTAAGGTTGTTTCAAACTTAAACCATCCTATGATTACAATATTATAATTTTAACATCACATGGAGGATGGGGAGATGCTGAGACTCAACTTTCTCAGTCAGACAGGTACTGTGGCTCTGAGAGGGAGGGGGAAATCCATGTCTTTCTTTTGACTGGATCTCAAAAGGTAATATAGTTAGATTATTTCTAAAACAATCTGTTTTAGAAATTAGATTATTCCTAAAACAATCTGTTTAAGAGCAATTAGGGTCTTTTTGGAGCCAGTATGCACTGCATTTTGTAGGTCCATAATCTCAGTGATTCTTTTTCTCAAGTCACAAAAACCTTAAGAAGGTCTCACAGGCTGCCAATGTTCTCTTATTTTACCAAGAATAAGTACAATTTTATAAAAGCTGTCTGCACCTCCAGTGAAGATACCATCAGATAAAAGGGTGTCACTTTCACTTGTTTTTCTATCATAGATTTATAGTTAACTTTTGCACTTTTGTTTGTTTTGCATTATTTCGTACTACTCTGCTCTAAAACTAGCTTTAGTTTTAGTTCATACTATATATTTTACTGCCACATCCTAGGAACAATCAATGACCTTTCTTAAAAATATATTACTTTAGTCAATGTTACACAAAATTAAAATAAAACCCACATGCTATATTTATATTTGGTAGTAAAAATTCCTTCTCAAGTAATACTGCTATCAACATAATCATATAGACAACCATTGCTATTAATGATAAAGCAGGAACAAAACCATGATTGTCAAGATTTATAGGAACTGACCTCTCAACAGTGTAGTCAAAACAAAATGCACTTTCTTTTCTACTTGGCAAACTTGTACTTGCAGTATTTTACACTGCTTTAGGTATATATCCAGGTAATGTATCTTCGCTGATTCCAAATGAATGTTGTCAGTCTGAAGAGAGCAAAGAAGGTAAGAATAAACACCCATTAGCAAGTAAGCTTATGTGTTATTACAGTATTGTGAAAGTGGTGAAGGACCTCTCAAGAGGTCCTGCATAGGCAGTGACACCTTCACTAGGTCAGGTTACTCAGGTCCCCATCCAGCCTGGCCTTTGACACTTGTAGACATGGGTCAGTCACAACTTCCTTGGGCAACAGTTTCAGCATCTCACCACCCTCACAGGAAATAATTGTTTCCTAATGTCTAACCTAAACCTCCCCTCTTCAAGTCTGTAACCATTTCCCCTTGTCCTCTCTGTATGCATCTGCGTAAAAAGCCCTACTCCAGCTTTCTTGTAGGCCTCCTTCAGATACTGGAAAGCTGCTGGAAAGTCATCTCAGAGCCTCCTCTTCTCCAGGCTGAACAACCCCAACTTGCTCAGCCTGTCGTCATAGAATTGCCTAGGTTGAAAAGGACATCCAAGATCACTGAAGTCCAGCCATTAATCTACCAGGGTTGATCAATTCACCAGCAACCCATGCCCTTAAGCTCCATATCTACATGTTATATAAATTAGGAAAAAAAACCTTTGTCCATGTAAACAGTAGGGCAATTTATTGCCAAGATTGAAACTGATCCTGGATCTTTCTACTTTTTTCACACAGACAATTTTAGCATTTGTTAAAGTATTCTGTTTCATATTGCCCCATGCAGCTTATTATCAATCATTCCTAAAAGTTACTGACTGCCCCATTTTACCTATAGCTGTATGCAGAAGCATATTACACAAGCCATGAAAACTGTTCAGTCATTTTCGTCCTTTCCTAGCAGGTCCTCAGATCACTTAAAAATTACAATAGTGAATTCCCTATTGCTTGGCTTCCTATTAATTAACAAGATTCCCATAAACCTAAAACTCCTGGCTCATATCACTGCAATTGCCATCAACTATCTCACATATGAGTTTGCTGGGTAAAGAGTATGTGGCTGGCACTTTTCACAGTGAACTGTAGGCTGTGGAACTCTGGCTAGTGCAACATAGCCTTACTATTCTGTCTTCCTCATTAGATGATAAGGAGGGTTTATTTTCAAAAATGTATTAAGTACCAGTTTATGCATACCCTGTTCTTATATTAATGTCTTATAATACATGGAAAACTAGACAGAATTGGATATACTACAGTGCAATAAAAAGTTTAAGGCAAGGAAGATGCACAAACCTGCTACCCTTGCATTAGTGTGTTTGGTTTCACTTTTATTATTATAATGGTAAACGAAAAGAACCTGTTTTTTCAAAGAGAATTTTCTTCCTCCACTGTTTATTAGCAATGCATAGCTACTTAAATGACAGCGTTGTCTCTTTCCAGGTGGTGCATTTTGCATAGTCCCTCTTTGTGTACAAATATGACTTGAGCCTTCAAACTCCAGCACATACTAACTCCTGATAGAGTTAGCTTTTGTTTCCTTGCTGCAAGCATTCTGTTTTCAACAGTGAGGCCAAAATTTGCATTTCAGAAACAGCAAGCTGCTTCCTCTACTTAGTATAGTAAGGGCCACAAAGTGGAGCAAATTAAGAAAATAATCAGGCCTTTGTACTAGGTAGTGTCTATTTTTCTGCAGGTCCTTTCCACTGTTTTTGTTTACAAGGCAAGCAGGAAGCTGAGTTTTCTACAGTAAGAAATGGCCGGTGCAATGTGCCCCTGGCATATCAGCTTAGATGACAACATTCTTCTGCCTTTGCTGGAAGGACTCAGCATTTCCAGACATCTTAGAGTCACCTGGACACATGGAGGTTGTTATACCTGGCACCATCTGCCCCTCCATTGTGATATGTAGCCTGCACACAGAGATGTCTTACTCCACCAGAAACTCCAACCTGTACAGAAGCTCCAGATGTCTTCTAAGGCTTACCAGTTCTAATTTTGAATTCTCTGGAAAGTAAATTACATTTACCTGTGATCTGGTTAAGATGCTACATCTTTTTCTAGACACAGGTCCATGTGGTTAAATTTGATTTTAACCACATTTTAAATTTAAGTTAATTTAACCAAGAGTCTAAGTAAGTAAACTTCTGCCATTGCCTTCATCCTCTGTGGCAGCAGGACTTACTTGCAGGCTCATGCTTCTGAATCATGCTTCTTGCGGAGGTACATGTGTATATTGCAAAGAAAATTTGAGACTGGTGTGTGAGGGTAATAGCTAATGCTCCTGGAGTAAGTACAACATGTAAAACTACTTATCTGAGTAATTATTTCTTTTGATTGAGATTTGGGGTTGTGGGGTTTGTTTTTTTTTCACATAAACAGCAGCTTGCAATAACAGTTGGTGCTTTGCAATTAAATAACTTACCATCTGTATGATACTGCCGATGCTCTCCTTGGAACCACTGTATTGAATGTGTACTGCGTAACACTGAGTATGGTGACAGAGCTCAGCACCAAATAAATGATAATAAGTGGTTTGCTTTGTCACTTTCAGACCAGAATAACGAGTTGAAGCTGATTGGGAAGTGTATTATAGCTGATCTGTGAGTGTATTATTTAATGTCCCCTCCTATTTCTTTTTTTTACTGGTGAGTGTCCCATTGTATCTAAAATCAAGTTGCCCTTTGCAGTTGAGTTCTCACTGACATGAGGAGCAGGCAGTGATTTTGCTTCCAGATGAAACACAAAGAGAACAAACATCTTTGAAGAAGGGAGAATGGTGGCAGCCCAGTGAAGTGCCTGAGAGTAAGGTGTTCAACATGCTCGGTACTAAGTGACAGCTTGATTTGAATCACTTGCTGGAGTGCAGCCTGGCTGAAGCCAAAAAAACATACCTTTCCTCAGTGAAATGGAATCCCAAGGCATAAATAAAAGATTTCACCTGGGAAGAGTGATTTATTATCTCCATCCTAAGAAAGATGCCTGTGATTTACCACACCTCTTCCTAAAGCAGAACCAATCCCTTCCCCAAAAATAACTCATGACCAGCAACTAGCAGCACTATCTCTGCTAGTTGGAAAAGAAGTCTCAGATGCATTTATACCAGTGATTTAGTTGAAGGCCATACAGACAGGAGAACAAACTGAGTGAGAGACAAACTGAGTCCATGGTTCCAAAAATCATGAAAAAGTCACTGATATTAATTTTTTAATTTTTTTTTAAGACTGTATCACAGTGGGCTTCTGTCCAATCTAAAACTCTGTTCCCATATCCCACTGAAAGAAGCCAGCTAATCTGTTCCTGACCATATGGATGTTGTAAAATTGTGGGGATCAAAACCTTCCCTGACAGAACCTTGGATCAACCAAAAAAAAAAAAAACATTTCTTCTCCCTCTTGAGTAGCCATTTCAGGTTTTACAGGGAGTCTGATCCATGCTAGGACAATGGCTCAAATGGCTTAGTCAATGCTAAAGAACGTTCACCCAGCAGACAAAATCAATAAAGCTTATAATTTATTTACTTCATTCCTGAGTCTGAGTGGTTTGATTTAAGGAGCTGACATGGTATGTCAAAGTGAGGAGGGGCTTTCTGGGGTGAATGGCAAGTTTTAAATGCTGCCTATGTCTTATTCTCCATAGCTTCTTGCTCAGCATTACATTTTAAACAAGACACTGTTCATAGACAGCCTCAGCAAATCACCACACTGTGTCTGCTGCTACCTGCTACTATAGATTACACAAACAAAATTCAAAACCACTGGACAATGATGACTGGGCCCCTCTTTGATTCTATTCACTCTTGTAGCCTGAGGTTCTGTTTGCTGTGGGAGATGCAGGCAAGGTAATGATAACTGCATATAGTCTTCAATTTTAACTTCCTTTCTTGGACTGCATAAAGTTGAGCAAGTTTGTTCAGTTCTCCTACAACTTTGCTTTTCTTTTTAGTTCAAGTAAATGATCTGAGTGTTGCTTGGAGTGCAGAGTACTTGCTGAGGCAGTAGAATATTTCCAGTTGAAACAGTTCTTTACTGGAAAGCCTGTGTTTTAATCTACTCAAGATTGAAGTTAAAAATAGGAAGCCACTTTCTGCCACAGGAATTTCTTAGCATCCTTTTCAGTCCTCAGCAAAGTGTCAACCATAGTTAGCACAAACTGGAGACCAATACGGACAGCTCTGACTGCATGACCAACCTTGAAAATTCTCACGTGGCAATAAACACATTGAAGACATTGCATGAAAAGATCAAATGACTTGCCCCTTATTCTCCTTCAGCAGTGTTATGATCTCTAGTAAAGGTGAAAATGACACATTTATATGTTTTTACTTACAGGATGCCGTGTATTGCCTAAAGCTTTTGTCTCATTTACATCACAAAGCATAAATAAACAGCATCAATCCAAGGCAATAAGCTTCTGCACACACACTGCATTTGAGCAGTGCTGCCCTTATTTAATGTATTAGGATTCCCTCCTAATCAGAGAAGTTTTATGGAGGCATAACAACAGGAGACAGGAAATATCCCTCAGTTCAGAAATGGAGTTTCTGAAGTGCCAGGTACTTCTAAAGAGCAGTGCTCTTAGCTCTGTGGCTACATTTTCTCAGATCAGAAATGGTACTCACCCAGACAAAACCCACACACAGGGAAAACAAGTTAAAAGGACGTAAGTTTATGTCACACCTGTTTTCCATACCAGAGCAAGAGCTACACCTCAGCGTAGTAAGCAGGTGGGGCTGAGGCTTTTCTGAGATACAAGTGTCCTCTGAACTAATTATAGCACGTTTCAAGTGCCTAGGCATAGCCCAATCCCTGTGCAGTATTCCTGCTTCCCCTTGTGCTGCACAGCAAGGGCCATTACAGCTAGTTATGAAAGCTCTAGAGAAAACGAAGTGTACTGTGAAAGCTCATTGTCCTTCCAAAGAGGAGTTTTGAAGTTCCTTGAGCAGCTTTTCTGCATTTCTCACATGCTGCAAGAACTTAACACAGAAATTATACCCCCTCAACATGAATCATGTAGAATTTTCTTCTTAATGATCTTGGAAGGCACAGTGTCCACCCCAAGTTCTGGCAAGTATTGTATAGTACAGGTACATCAAAACATAAGCAACTTTCACACTCAGAAAGAAATGTTAGCATTGGCTGCTGTACCAAAGGAACTCTAAAATAACAAAGACAGAAACACAGACCATTTGGGACAGTCCCAAATGGCAGGAAATACAAATCGTATGAGTAAGATAGATAAAAGATTCATGCGTCAGATCAAAACATAGTTCAGTTCACAAAATTATACTTAAAAGGCATATTTTGTGTTTCACATCTCAAGCTGATGTTTATGTAACTGTGGTTTTCAGCCATCTTGCTATCTAAAAGGTGTTCTCTGTCATTCAGATGACACTCTGGAAAATAAACCTTGTTCTACTTTTTTGCTTATAGAGCTACAGAAAAAGAATCACTCTTCCAAATAAAGTGTACAGTAAGTGTACAGTATGATCACCAGTCATTGCCACCTAGTCTGGCAAGCAGCATCAGAGATGTTTATATTTCTGAAGGAACTGGAAAATTGTAGTGAATGTCCAATTTCTGGTACAAATACAGCAGGAAAAAAGGGCTGCCGTTCAGCATGACTCAGTGCTGATTCTATCTGAAAGTTCTGTTATTTGCTTTAACAACAAATATCTTGGGTTATTTATTTTTTTTCTTGAGAATTTGTACTTTGCAGGATTGTCTCTGCCTGCTTAAGGAAGTGCAAGGAAGAAAGAATGTCGTTCTGGACTTGTGTTCAGTTTATTTCACCTTCGACAGGAAGTCACCAGTCTCTATTTACAGAGAAGTGACAAGGAGAAAAACCTCCTAATCTCTAGATTTGGAGTTTTAAGAACTACTTTACACTGGGGAGAACTTTTGGTAGTCCCACCTTCATGCATTCTGGTGTACCAATATAGTACAAGTCAGCTTGCTTTTACTCATTGCATTATTGCTAGATTTCTTCCAAAAATCATCATCATCATCATAACAAAATAAGTTGTTCAGAAGATGTTTATTCAAATATCTAAACTTTATTTTTCGAGGAACAAATTCATATTGAGGAGAGATATCATTTGCAGCAATAATGTCTGGAAGAAAAGGAAAATGAAAAGTGTCAGTCAAAGTAAACAGATTCTATATTGAGGCCCCCAGGAGGCCATGCTATGGTGTATAATATATTCAGCTGCTCACAACTAGCCGTATTTTCAAAGTCATAAACTGAGGTGGATTTGTCAGAGTTTCAACAATATAATTGTTTAGCTGTAAATTTTCCTGCTGGCAAGTTCCGGAGTTTTCAGATAATCCCAGGTAGGGATTCAAGCTTGCAGTCACATACTTCACAGGTAGTGTGTGGAGCATGCAAACTGTGTTGCCACAGAAGTTTTCAGGGGATCATGAGGTCCCTCAAGCACACAATGTAATTTGAATATGTGATACACAGATACTTCCATCACTGGAAGAGTGACATTGTTGTGGGTTCCATATGATTAATAGTGGATGTGCAGGGTAGGTTTAGAAGTGTGTGTATCACTCACATTTTTTAGTACCTTCAGCAATGAGATGCATTCCCACTTGAAGCCATGTGGAGAGGGCTTGGCTCAGGCCTTATTTCAAAATAGTCAAGGGAAACACCTGTGTCTTTGTAAGCATGATACATGGCCCATCACTTCTCACTTTGGCTATTTTTCTTCTGACTACACAACTCATGTCCTGGAAGTAAGACCTCCTGAGGTTTTTAGTTTCATTTGAACGTTTATTTAGCTTCTGTCTAAGTTATACAATGGGGCTTGAAGTGTTTATAGAAAAAGCTACAATGATAACAGTCATACTGAAACCACTTCTTCGCAGGTAAACATGATGAGAGCTGATGTGCATACACTAATGAAGAGGAAGGGAGAGAGAAGAATATTTCCATTTCTCACAGGATTAGGAAGTCAAAGACTATTTCCCTGATTGGGCTAGAGTATTCACTCTCAAAACAACATACACATAGGCATTTATTTAACCTTATATGGAAGCAAAACAATGCCGGAACACTCTGGAGCACAGTGCCATGTCCCATCTCTCACATAGCCTTCCTTCTCTGTTGTTTGAAGGGTAGCCACAAAGGATTTTCTCCATTGAAATTCACTGCAAATAACATTCATCCATTAATTCTTAAAAAAGCCAGAACCTATTACAACAACTACAACCTCCAGAGTCCCTAAAATCACCTTATAGTGTCAAAGCAAGAGTGAAACTATGACTTTTCTTCCATAACTTTCTTTGACCTACAGTGGATCCTTCAGAAAAGGCTTCCTAAACCATTCACTCACATTGTGGCAGCAGCTGCAGATGCTGTTGTGAGATTTACCTATGAACCTTGAAAGTCTACACGGTTTTGACTCTACTGTGTTCTGGCATGTAACCTGCCCCTTTACCTTCATGACCTCTCTCTTCCTAGCTCACTAGAGTTCAAAAAGACATAGCTGGCAAGAGCTCATCCAGAACAACTTGGTGAGTTCCTCTTTCTGTCTTTCTGAAATCACTCACACTCTGTGCACACCTCAGTATTACTTTTTTAAATAGGAAAATTATGTAGCTATGTCAGCCTGTACAGCACAACACCCACTCTCAACATTTGCCATAAGGCATTACACAAAACTCAGGAAAAAAAACATGAGGAGACTGGGTCACCTGGAAAGCCACAGAGACCCAAATGAGAACAGAAATATCTGAGGCAAAATCAAGGTGGGAAGCACTTTACTCAGATGTCCCAGCATTTTCACAGCAACCTGTACCACAAGCCTTGCCACCACTGATATCGATGGTGCACGGAGATGAAGCAAGATTGGCCACAGACTCGCAGGGCAAGTGGGGATGTTTATGTTGCCCTTTGCAGCTTGTGCCTTGTTCATATGCAGCAGGGCATTTTGCAAGCATTTAACACAGGGACGTAGGTGAAGTTTTGTGATTTGGTGGAGGCCAAGTACACAATATTAAATGTAATCAGTCTTCTTTCCTGAGACCTTAAACACTTCTTCAAAAATGACTGGAAGTAGAACACAATACTGGAACATAATATTGAGTGCCAGAGAGAGAAACAGCTAAAAGTATTTGTGGTTCTTTTTCCCTCCATATTGAAAACACACAGAAATAATTGCCTGATCTCCATCTCCCATTAATACACCTGATGATCAAGAGGTTGATAGCCACATACGTTATAAATTCCTCTGTAACACAGTTCTCTAGCTGGTATCTGTAAATCTGTGCTTGCCTTGAGCTTTATCCAATAATTAATCAGATTGCTTTGGTCACACATAATTGGACTTTAAAATGCCTCTACAACAGACACTCACAACCAACCCCGACTCCACACACACAGGGCTCTGATTTATTCATCAGTTTGGTCCGACTAGAAGTGTAGCTATTGTTTTTCACCTGGGGTGTGATCCAGTACTCATTGATGTCAAAGGCAGTGCTCCCATTGACTTCCACGGGATGCAGGATCAAGGCTTTCGCCCACCAGCAACTGACAGGAAGTCATGCTGGTAGGGAGGGCAAGACTCCCAAAGGCAATTTAGATTGCAACAATTTACCATTGTATGCTTGGTTACAGAAGATGCTTCTTATAGTCAAACACCCAGCCTCAGTATTTAGCTACCTGTGCTGAACAGCCATGCCTTACTGGGTAAGCCGCTGTGTCAGACACGGTTAAATTCAGTGTAAAACCCTGAGGTCTCTTCCATTTTTTCTTCCTTTCTCTTCCTTCATTTTTTTTAGGCTGGCAGATGGCCAGGGTATTGATGAGTTGTACCTGCTCCAAAGTCCACAGTCTCTTCGGGGTATACCTGCTGCAGCACAGATTTAGCCACAGCCATGGCAGCTTTAAGACGCTTCTACTTCAGTGTGGCCTGATCCATAGGCCACATTACTTTTAGAGATATACCAGTTCCATGGCCTTAGCCACAGCCACAGTTCCTTCAGGAGCGAACCTGTTCCAGCATGGTCTCTCCAGGGGTGCACATGCTTTCTTATGGACTTGCCCACAACCACATATTCTGCAATACTGCAGCATGACCTAATGCACAGACACCAGAGCTTCAAGGTATACCTTCTCCAGAACAGACTTCACCCTCAGACACAGTTTCTTCAGAGGTACACCTGCTGCAACACAAACATAACCATGACCACACACACTTCAAGATACATCTGCTCTGGTGTGGACTTATCTGAAGTCACAAACACTGCTGCCACGTGGACTCATTCACAGATGACAGTCCTTTCAACTCAAGTTCACAGAGGAGTTCCAGACAGTGCAGTACAGCAATACAGAAAGAGCAGCAATGCCCTGGACATCTGTTAGCTCAGGTGCATCAGTGGTGCCATTACCAAAGTGCTCCCAGGCACAGCAGAGTAAGATGATGAGCAGTACCACACTACAGCAAGAAGCAAAAGCAAAAAGCAGCCACTAACAAGCACTAGACTCTTAAGATACACTAAGGCAAGCAAGCCCTATGGCAAGCACAGAAGGCTGCAAAATAACAACTATAATCTAGCACATTCCAATCAAGTCTGTATCTCTTACCTTTCAATCCATACTTTGGTTGCCAAAAAGGGTGCCAGTAGGATGGGGGAGAGAATCAGAAGGATAAAAGTGAGAAACTTCATGGGTTGAGATAAAGGCAGTTTAATAGAGAAAGCAAAAGCTGTGCAACAAGAGCAAGACATTAACTCACTGTTTAACATTGTCAGGGAGGTGTTCAGCTATGCACAGGAAAGCCAGGCTCCTTCACATGTACTGGTTACTTGAAAAGACAAATGCTGTAAGTCAAATATCACTTCCTTCTTCCCTCAGCTTCATATGCCATGGAATATCACTTGGGTCAGCTGTCGCAGCTGTGTTCCCTTCCAACTTCCTGTGCACCCCAGACAACTTGCTGTTGGGGTGGTATGAGAAGTAGAAAAAGTCTTGACATACTGTATGCACTTTTCAGCAATAACAAAACATTTCTGTAGTATCAACATGGTTTTCATCACAAATCAGCACAAATATGCACAGCCACATATTATTAGGTCCTACCCCAGACCCTCCCTCCCTCCCTCTCTCCCTTCCTTCCTTCTTCTTCCTCATTCCATCTCTTTAGCTTTCTTTGTCTTCTCAGTCTGCCATCTATTTCTGTACTCCACATTCTCTCCCTTTCTCTCCTCCTCTATTCCTTTTCTCACTTCCTTCATAAGCACCTTGTTCTTCTCAGTCTTACTTCACAATGCTAGGTAGCAATTCAGAAGATATATATGTCTGTATCTTCAGATGACATGCAGACTAGATTCGTTATGCTTTCTGTAACAGCTGATAAAAATGTGTGCATACAGCATGATGAAACACAGACATTCAGGAGCATCACATGTGCAGCAGCTGTACTTTTCACTTCAGTGCCTGTGCTGTACCTCCCTGCTGTCCATAGTCTGAGGCCTGCAGTAGTGTAAAGAGACAACCTGTGAGACAGGTAGGCACTTTCCTATGTAAAATAGCCTGTTTCTCCTCTGTATGACAAACTTGTCTTTTTAAAACTGGAATTGTTTAGGATTTACCATTACTCATGTCACAGTAAAATTAGTTCTCATGTATGAAGATAGCATTTGTATATCCCCATTTCTTTAAAACTGGTTTTTCCTCCTTGATTGTTAGTCAAATACCTTTTCTTAAATCAAAAAGTGATGCTGTGTCTCCCACACACACTGCTTAGAGCTGCACTGTTCCTACATAAGTTTATTTCTGCTTTTCCCTCCCTTTGCTTGGCCCCAAATGCACTAAAATGTCCCATCTCCCATCATTTGAAGGTTAGAGGTGACTGGTTTATCTAGAGTTCAATTCAGTTATATTGACACACACATGCTGCAACTGGCATTCTTGGGCCTCCAGGCTCTATCTCTTAGAGATGTTTCCACATTGTAAGAGAATGGGATATAGGCTGTGACCCATCAGGCTGTCTATATACTAAAATAATGGAGAACGTGATAAACTGTCACCAGAATACAGACTCAGTTCCCTGACTCTTAATGGTAGAATAACACAATAGGGTCAGACTAAAAAGGTTTCCTTATGAAAATTTTATTAGCAGCTTTGGTAAATTGCTGTGGGAAAGGTGCTTTGCTCTCAAGCGGACCTGGAACCTGTTTTTACAAGGTACAGCTCTCATGTATTGCCTCACTCCCGCAAGATATTAAAGGCACTCAAATTGAATTAACACCAAATCAGGACGGTGCACTTAACAATACAAATGCACTTAAGGGATGCCTCAGAATGATTTGTGACTAAAGAAAGCAAAGAAGAAATCGGTCTTGAAGACCACGGGGGTGGTGTTGCATGTCATATACAGGAAAAGCCATAAGTAGAACTTAGAATACCGGAAAACCATGAACTTCAAGGGCTCTCAGATACCTTAGACCCAGCCATAAAGTAGATGGTCTCTTTTGTGGTATGTAGAAACAACTGATAAATAAATTACAGCCAATTTTCTTAGTTGCATGGTCTCCATTATCACTGACAGCAGCGTAACCACTTTGCTAAAATGATAAGAGGTGAATAATGGTAGATCAGGTAGCAGCAAAAGAAATTCTCCAAGTTGCCTGTTCTCTCCGTGAGATCAATGACACAATGCAGAAGTGAATGAGATGTGCTACGGCAGCTGGCAGGGAGCTCCGTGTGGAATGCTGCTAAGGCCAAAGTAGCTGAACCATAATACTAGTAAGAGGTAGAAGGAGTGAGGCTTTGTTTTTGGAGTTGAACTGTCAGACTTACCCATTTGAGGAAGCCACTTCTGTTTGCCACAACTTTAGTTAATAGTTACTTCCTCTGAGCCTGCCCATCATATTCTCCCATAAGTTATGGGACCAGTTGGTGGCCAGTGCCCATGAGTCAGTGCTTCGTCTAGCTCTATTCAACATCTTTGTTGATGACCTGGTGGATGAGGTTTAACAACAGGATGAGGATCCTGCATTTTGGCCATAATAACCCCCAGCAGAGCTACAGACTGAGGAATGGATGAAGAGTAGTCTGGCAGAAAGGGGCCTAGGCATACTGGTTGACAACTCTCTGAACATGAACCAGCACTGTGCCCAGATGGCACGAAAGGCCAATGTCATCCTGGCTTACATGAGGAATAGTGTGATCAGCAGGACTAGGGATGCAATTCTCCCCCTGTACTAGGCACTGGTGAGACCTCACCTCGAGTACTGTGTGCAGCTCTGGGACCCTCACTTCAAGAAAGGCATTTAGGTAACAGTCCAGAGGAGAGAAATGAGACAAGTAAAGAGACTAGAGGAGACAGTCTTATGAGGAGAGGCTGAGGGAGCTGAAGCTGTTCAACATGGCGAAGAGGATACTCGGGGGGACCTTATCACTTTCTGTAACTACCTGAAGGGAAGTTGTAGGCAGGTGGGAGTTGGGATTTTCTCCCAGGTAACTAGTGATAGGACAAGAAGACATGGCCTGGAGGTGTGCCATGGGAGGTTGAAGCTGGATGTTAGGAAGCACTTCCTCAAGGAAAGGATAATCAGACACTGGAATGGACTGCCCAGAGAGGTGGTGAAGTCCCCATCCTTGGAGATGTTTTAAGAGAAGACTGGTTGTGGCACTTAGTGTGACGGTCTAGCTCATTGTGGTGATGTTAGGTCATAGACTGGACTTGATGATCTTAGAGACCCTTTCCAGCCTCAGTAATTCTGTGATTCCATGATTCTGTGACCAATCCTGCAAAGTTTAGACCACAACCAGGCAAACATCATGTACAGAGCACTAAGACCACTGGCCAACTCAGAACTGAATATTGGATCCAGCTTTACACAGGAATATGTCCACTATGGTGAAACTGGTCTATGTTGAAAGTAACAATTCCCTTCCTGTGTAAGATTAGTATTAGATTAAAAATACAAGGAATTCAAGCTATCTGTTACATGGACAGCCATGCACAAGCATCTTCCACAAGCACAGTGTTGCAGGCACTATTAATTAAAGTAACAGTCTTCTTTCTTGTCACTATAAAATGATAGATTTGGGGTCTTAAGAGAGTGGAACTTAGAGCAGAAAGGAAAGTGGAATACTCCACACATGTTTCTAAGTCCACGATCTCTGTTTCAATACTGAAACAATGGTGGTCCTGGTGGGATTTCTGCCTGTCAGTACTAGAGTAGCTGCTTTTGCTGCTATTATAAAAAGTAGCCAATTCAACCATGTAGTCTGGTTTGGAACATGGGAAATTCCTTGGCTTAGAAGGAGAATGTGTGCCAACAGACAAACCGACACTTGCAAACTCATGGTGGTGTCGTGAAAAAGAAAGATGAAGCTTGGTTTGATGTTTGTGGAGAACATGTCAGGAAGTTGGGAAACTGCAGTAAACTGCACCATGACTGTTGAGCAACACGTGTATGCAGTGTAGCATTTAATGACGAAGGAAACATGATGCAGTGCCATTTGTTTGACCCTACAGTGAGCAACAGGATGTCTCACAAGCTGTGGAGTATACACACATACCTCAAATGCTGGCGAAGCTCCTAGCAGCCTGATGGCAGAGGAAGACATAAAACCACTACTGTAATAGGAGCTGGAGAGTGGCTCAGCAATGGAGAGAAGTTTCCACACTCATTCAGCTAGTCCATAGTGCACTTCATCACCATGGAAAAAGACCAGTCCAGCCAGCATGGTGAGGATTCAGCCAGGGAGCAAACATAGCCTGTTCCTCATCTTATTTCAGCACAGCATGAAAAGCAAGTCTCAGAGAATAGATGGCCATAGACAGTCAGGGCATCCCAGAGTAGAGCAGAGAAGCCAGAGAGCAGAATGATGACCTCAGGAAACCAAACTCTCACCACAGATGCGCAACTCTTGACAGTGGCAAGATAAATACTTCCTCTTTCTCCAAACATTTGCACAGGCCTTAGCCTGACCAAGTGAAGATTGTTCTGTGATTCTGCTCCTTTTAATATGGAAAGAGAACAGGTTAAATTATGTCTTTTTTGTAGTGTTGCTACCCAAGTAGCATCAAATGGAAATCAAATTATTTCTGAGAAGACTGAACCATTGTCATCCAAAAGACTCTCAACAGATAAGAGCTTCAGGTTGGAAAACACGTTTGCAAACAAACTTTTGTGCCCACAATGTCAGAGCTGAGGGAGAGGAAAGAGGTGTGCTGGGCAGCGGTTCAGCCTCCATGCCATCTTTTGTCCTTCCACCCTTGTACCCTTTAACCTGGTAGGAATTCAACACAAATAACCATGTTGTGGCTGCTGAACCAGATGACCCACTAGATGTCCCTGTTAACAAATGTTTTTATGAAATTAACACAAGGAATGTGAGCAGCTTCTCCTTAAACCAGGCCCAGATTCAGCGTATACTTATGGTATGCTTATTAACATATCCTCAGGGAATACTAATCAAACATACCCAATATATTTTTGCTCAGACTCCATAAGCATTCCTCTTAGCATCTAAAGCAAAAAGAGCAAAACACAGACATCTACTCAAGTTTTTGTTCTTGGAGAGAATTCTTTAGTTTCCCTTATAAAATCGAGTTATACTAAGTTTTAGAAATTAACATACTGAAATGCGTTTGTATGAAAATATTTTCATGAGTCAAAATTAATCAGGCCTACAGGTCTTGATACAGAAACACCAGGGCTCAAAAAAAAAAATAATTAAAACTTAATCTTACCACACAGAGGTCTTAATTCTCTTGATCTGCATTCACTTTGGTTTCTTTAGTCTCACTGGAGTCACACTTTTATATCAACATTCTGTATAAAAACAGTGAATGGAAAATTCCTAAATGATTAATAATAATAAATGATACATTTCTGTTGTAATATTTTCTTTACATTCAGTCAATAGGTTGCTAACCATTATTAAAACCATGCATTACACCTCTTTTTGACATGCTTATAAGCTTCCACATAACTTGTTTCTACAAGGCTGTCTTTTCCCCTAGCAAGCATTTATTAACCCTTTATAAACTATCTAGGAATGACACTATGTTGGAGAAAGCAAAAGGAACACCTTGTGTTTAGAAGTTTATCACAAAGTCAGAACACCTGTCCCAGTGCAATTTACTCTTGTACAAGTAATAAATAAACCTCCAGGAATCTCATACATGTGGCAGAATCACAGCATGGTTGAGGCTTCTAGAGGTCATCTGCTCTGGACCCCTGCCACCTATGGCCAGTTGCCCAAGTGCATGTCCAGATAGCTTTCTATTATCTCCAACCATGGAGAATCCACAGCCTGCCTGGGCAAACTGTGCCTGAGCTCAATTGCCCTTCTAGTAGGAAATAGTTTCCTGGTGCTCAGAGGGAACATCCTGTGTTTGACTTTCTGCCCATTGCCACTGTGCTTGTCACTAGGCCCCACTGGAAAGAGACTAGCTCCACCACCTTTGTACCATCCTTTCCCTTCAGGTTTTTTATATACATTGATGAGATCCCCCTGAGCCTTCTTTTCTCCAAGCTGAACAGCCCCAGCTCTCTCTCAGACTTTACTCACAAGAGAGATCCTTGTTGCTTAATCACTTTTGTGGCCATCAGCTGGACTTTCTTCAGTATTTCCACATCTGTGATGTACTACAGAGTCCAGAACCAGATGCAAGACTCCATGTGTGGCCACACCAGTGCCTAGTAGAGAGAAAGGATTACCTTCCTCAATCTGCTGTAAGCCATCTTCCTGGTGCAGCCCAGGATACCATCTTCTCCGCCCTAAAGGTGTTTTGTTGTTTTATGTTAAGCTTGTTATCCACTGAGATCCCTGGGCCCTTTTCTGCACAGCTGAACACACAAGTTTACCAAACACTTGACCAAATTCCATATAATGTGACCTCTTCCTCTAATTGTTAGATTAACTGGAATTAACAATTAAAAAACTACTAACCAAGCTGGAAAATGAATGAGACTTCAAGAATCTATCTGCCCGTTCCTTAACTTTATGTCTAAACATATTTCCATTATTAAGTATTCAGCAGACCATCAGAATATAAGAATGGATTGCAGCAACTTTCTCCTCCTGAACCAATTTAAATAAGCACAGATAAGGAGGAGGATGGTTGCCTTTCTCACCCTAAGAGTTAGCAAAAGTTAATCACACTAAAACTTAATAATTGCCAAACAAGGAGATATAGCATTGTTTGGTTTGGAGTCAGTCTGCTCATATATCCCCTGACACTTTAAATGAGTTCATTCTATTTTATGAGCATTAAACCTTCCCCCTACATCAGTCAACTCATTCTCTTGGTTTAACTTTAATACATGCTGTGAAATTATATCCTTTGAAATTGTTGGCTTGTCTGAAGGTCCCCGAAGACTCCCTCCTCAGTTCTTTCTCTTAGTCCCACTTGCTCTTCTCCACACTACTCTTATGTCTTTACTCAGCTGGTTGTAGCCCACACAGAGTTATCAATCACAACAGAAGAGTTTTCTCTCACATCTATTAATACTTAGCAGGAGAATCTAGAATAAATTTCCTCTATTAACATATATACTATACATATGCATATGACCTACACACTCCACTGATTGTAACTACCTGACTTAGGACTTCATGTGAACCATGCAGTGAGGTTTATTTTTATAGATACTCACCCTGGCAAAGAAACAGAATACAGCTTCTTCTCCATACCTGACAATAAAATTGGGGAAAAGTTTCCCATTTCATTTAACAGGTTATATGTGGCATGAGGTATCCCATTACATCCATAATGTGATCAGCTAGGTAAACTTCACAGATTGCCACTCTCATAAAGCCCACAAATATTGAAGTATAAACATCAGAACCACTGTAAATTCTTGTGGTTGCAAAAGATCTACATCAAGGGGCTCAACCATGGTGTTTTGCAGATCAGTCAAAATCCTACTATGACAAAAGATACATCAACCTTTGTGTCATATAGAAAGTGTCTGATAGCATGTCCTAACACGGAGTGGTGGTCTACATTTAGTTATCTAATTGTCCTCTCAAAAGAAGAGGGTTGCCTAAATGCAGCATGGGTATACGGAATTCTGAGAAATATTCCACTCCAATTCAGAATAAGAAACATTTTAATGCTTTTGTACTTAGACTGGAAAAGGGAATAAAATAGCTGTGGAAAAAAACAGTTTCATTGACTAAGTCATTGCTAAGCCTGCTTTTTTTGCTGTGTGGTTCCTCAGAGTGTCAAGGAGTTCATGTTTTTCAGAAAATCATCCATGACTGATGACACTTTGAGACTGTTTTCATGTGGGTGGGTGGATGTAATGCTAACCAGTTGAATCCATTTCAGAGAAACCCTTTGCTGCTGTCAAGTCTCAGAGTGTAATGAAACTTGACAAAGAGCAAGAACCTAGCAATGCCACCATAATGACAAAGTGTCCTGGAACAGCAAACTCTCCCAGAGACTCCCTGGAACAAAGAGCTTTATTCTTCTCATAAAGAAAACAAAAGGTCTTTTCTTCTTTCTCACTCTTTATTTTTCTTCTTTTTTTGTTGGTTTGTTTTGGGGTTTTTTGGTTTTTTTGCCTTCTCTCTTTTTCCCATATTTAGAATCACAGCTTGATTCAAAGGTTAGATCTGGAAGGGTGACCAATTGGGTCCGCATATGGTATTTATTTATTTATTCTTTGTCTAAGAGGCTCTTGGCACAACATATTTGAATGAGTTAGGTGGTGTTTACAGAAAACCTGAATACTGAAGTTCACAGAAAAGGTTATTGGCTCATCATTCCTCCTCTTACTTTAATTGAATTTTCCTCACTGCTTTTCTCCTGCTACTCATTTTATTTATGTGTAGATACTGACTTATTTTCCAGATTTGCTTTGTTTATCTGTTTGTTTGCTTGCTTTTTGTTGGGCTTGTTGATGTTAGGTTTGGATTTTTTTCAGTCTGACCACTCAAAATTTCTGTGGAAAAGTTTCCGACAGTCATTAGAAAGGAGAAGTGTGATCTTTACACTTGAAACTAGTGATCGTTCTTCCTCAGCATAGAAGGCTTCTCTTTGGTCTTTCTGAAAAAAGAAATCCAATACTTCTTGAGTTTTGTTACAAAACACAGCATCAACAGAGGCAGCGCATCCCATTCACTGGCTTTAACACACCTTTTCCTACATTTAACAAACGACTGTGTCTTCATTCATTTGACTTACTTGCAGTACTTCTGGAAAACCTCACTTAACACATCCTCTAGGTCAACAGAGACCTGTGGCATTATCTCCTTGCTTCCTCTTCAGGTGACTCCAACTTTATTCAATTGTCTGGGAAGTCTCTCGTCACACCATCTTCTAAATAATGTCAAATGGCACTAAGGTTTGACTGTTTTGTAGTGAATCTTCTTGGTTTTCAGCAGAGTTAGGTGAAGAAATAATATTTACTGGTAATTTTTTAGGTAATCTTCAAACACTAAGATTCAGATAAGGAGTTATGTTTCATGTATGCTACCTGGACTACGAATATACATTTACATGTGATATTGCATATACATTTTATACTGTTTAAAGTCAGTGCTGGTTAGTGTCAGTTGACAAATTCTTCCAGTTATGCAACCTGTAAAATTTTCCCAAATCCAGCCTTGATGGAGCACAGATGCCTTCAAATTTACCCCAAGGCCTCAATTGCAACATGTTAAGTTCCAAGATCAAGGCAAACCTCAATATGCTGAACAACAGTATTGGCTGTAACCCTTGTAAAATTTTACTTCATTATTTTCATCTGGATCCCTTTGCAGTAACAAAAAAGTTTTGGAGATTAATATGACTACTTTGATTGGCTTGAAAGAAAAACCCTATAATGCTTATTCTTAATCCAAGTATCATACTGGTGACATTGTCATCTGCGGGTTTCTTGTAACTCACCCTAAGTCACAGCAATATAATTCAATTTCTACATTATATATTATAAAGATAATCCATCTATGGAAGGGAAACCTTTGTTTTGCTTTGTAGCACATATTGCAGCTCACTGGCTGTGAAGCATCACCATTTATATCAGAGGTCACACGATGACATCAAGAGACCACAGGAAGTGCTTTTGCTCTCAACTCACATGGAAATATTCTGTGGCTGAAGGGGAGACTTTCACAGGTTTTTGGCAATAGGTTTATTACATCTGTCCTTGAGCAATATAGTATTTAACTAGGTACCACAATTTTATAGTTCTACATCACACAATCTGTATCACAGTTCTTGAATCAAACCGGAGGTTGAAACTGTTTACTTATTCCAGTGGAATTAGTATGGTACCTGTGTCATTTAACAAAAGACAATCAGAAAAAGTAATTAAACCAGAATGCCACTCTTGGAAAACCAAGCCTGTTCATTACAGTAACATCTACAACACTCTTCCTTGCATAGTCCTATAGATTTCAATAGGAAGAGCTGCTGATACAGGTCGTTGCAGGACTACCATTCACATGCCTGCTCCTGGAGCAGGCTGAATACTAATTTGAGAAATATTTGAGGATAGCTGACATTGTATGAGAGACACATAGCATATTCTGATATTTGAACTAGAAATATAATCAATATCTCTTCCATAAAGCACATGATCCCTGAGAGAGAGGCTGGATGGAAGTGATCCAAGGAGTGGTGCACATTTGCTAGGAGGATAGGCTGAGGGAGCTGGGATTGCTCAGGCTACAAAAGATTCCAGGGAGACCTTGAAGCTGCCTTCCAATACCTGAAGGGAATCTACAGAAGGCTGGAGAGCGACTTTTCACAAGGGTGTCTAGTGATAGGACAGGGGAAATGGTTTTAAACTGAAGGAGAGTAGGTTTAGGCCAGATCTTAGGGTGAAGTTCTTCAGTACTTCAATGGAGACTCTAGAAGAGATTGCCCGGACAGGCTGTGGATGCCCCCTCTCTGAAGGTGTTAAAGGCCAGGTTGTATGAGGCCTTGTATGTGTCCTGGCCCATGGCAGGAAGGTTGGAGCAGACAATCTCTAAAAACCCTTCCAACTTAAGTCATTCCATGATTCTATGATAATGTATTTTAGCTGGGCAGCCTAGTTCTTTTCAATATTTTCAGAAATGAACAACTTTTAAACTTAGCATCAGAGATCTGATGGATTTAAAAGTCTGTCTCTAAAATAATAAATCAACACAGCAGTGAACGAAACATTTTGCAACCCACATTATTCCATCACTTCTATGAAAAATAAACAATACTTAGTATAGCAAAACAACTGTTATTAAATTTACCAGTGTAACTCATTAGGAAAGACAAATTATCTCCAAGTATCATCTTCTTGTGTTAGAAAATTGAAAAAAATATAATACTGTTACATACAGGAACATGAAGACCATAGGAAATTCTGTTTCTTTGTGATAATGGAATAGATAGTAATTTTTCAGAAGTCAGAATCACTAATGCGTCCTCATTTTTTTATATTTACAAGTAATCAATGAGAAGTAGAATAACAACCAGATGTTAAGGTTAATGAAATCAAATGAAGAATTTTGAAAAGTCAGACCTGTTATTGATATACCTAAATATTGACTTCAGCCACTACAAGTAGATCAATAAGGTTTAATGTCAGAATGGACTCATCATAACAAAAGACTGCAAACTTCCCTTAAGAAATGCCTGGTTCTGCCCAATGCGTGGTCTTGGACTACAGTACACTTTTTAGAAAGAAGAAGAAATCTTGTTGAAAATAATTCCCTTCAGGTATGAATCATGACTCCTGCTGCTTCACTGACTACCACTTTCAAGAATCGTCTTCATTTTAGACAGAACATGTCTAAATTCCATTACTTCTTTCTTAATCTTGTTAAGATTTTTGGCTAATTGAGAAAATGGTCCTGTGAATTAATTTGTGTGCCACTCTACAGCGCGACTCATGCTCAGGGTACAGCATTACCTGGGGCCTCTCTCTGGCCTCTCTCTATATCTCAGATCTATCTTGGATCAAGGGATCAGTAGTGAAAAATATGACTGCATGTAAGTGCTGAACACAGCACCTTTTGCTCATGACAGCCACAGGCCACTGTGTTTTTTTAAATTTTATAGAGTCCCTCAATTTTAAAGCTACCTGTAATGAAAGAGTGGTGGAAAAGTGCATTTTTTTTCCTTGCATCCCAGCTATACCAAATAACCAGTATCACTATTTGCTGTCCCCTCACTCTTGTGAAATCAACATCCTTTTATAAGCAACAGTTACAGTCATTGCTTGGGGAAATGTTAAACAGCATAAAGCTAGGTCAAATATCTGGCCTGAGAAAAGAAGGCATTTCTAACTATCTTCTTGAGGCCTGTTCCTTGGCCATTATGTAGTGTTGGTTTGGGACCATTGCAAGCTTTCAACCAAATGGCATGTTAATAAAAAATAAAGCATGCCAGAGACTTCCTAGCTTGTTGCACCAGCACACTGTTTTTATCAAACAGCGTTTTTAAATGCCACAAATACACTAATTATAACCCCAGATCAATTTTCTTTACCCATTCTGAATGCTATTAAGAAAATGTTATCCTTTTATTTAGGGCTTCTGCTGAATATTTCCATTGTTTTATGTGGCACCAATGTCCGTAACAGTAGCCAGAATATCCCCTTCATATTCTGGCCCACAATTTGCTTTACTCTCTTCGAACAATCATGAGATGTGTTAGGCAAAAAAGTCAACCCTACTATCTCAGAGGAGGCCAGAGACATTTAGTTTAAAATTTGCTGGTATAAGATTTTCAACAGGTGGTTATACCATCTGATTTTCAAATACATTCTTTAACAACATATTTCATTACCATTGGAATTGAGAAGTGTTTATCATTAGATGACAGAAGTAGGGAGCTTTTATTGAGTCTGTAAAATCACAGTAATCATTTAGGTTGGAAAAGATCTTCAAGATTATCAAGTCAAACCATTAGTATGGTCTACCAAGCCCAATGCTAAACCATGTTCCTAAACTTATCTACATGACTTTTAAACCTGTTCACAGTTGGTGATTCAACTACCTCCCTGGGCAGCCTGTTCCAATGCCTGATGAATCTTTCCATTAAGTTTTCCCTAATGCCTAGCCTAAACTTTCCCTGTAAGAACTTGAGGCCATCTCCTCTTGTCATATTGCTTGTTACTTGAGAGAAGAGACCAACCTCTACTTCCCTACAACCTCCTTTCTGATAGACAGCAATAAGGTCTCCTCTCAGACTCTTCCTTTTCAGGACAACCAGCTTCCTCAGCCATTCCTCCTAAGGCTTGTACTCCATGCCCTTAGCAAACCTTGTTGCCATTCTTTGAACCTGCTCTAGCATCAAAATATCTTTCTTGTATAAAGGTAGATGTATCAATAGGAGAGGCACGCACCCACCAGATGCATTGACTATGCACTTCATTGCTTCTGCCACAAAAAAACAGCTGTTGTCAACTCTAGGGAAGTTCTAGCATGCTAACATTGTTGCTCAGCTGGGTTTCAGGCTAGTGTACCTCCCAAAGTGGTATCTTGCTTTAGCACAAGGCACCTGTATTCATGGTTGTTGACAAGAAAACACACACAATTCACATAACAAAATGAATATATGACCCTAGTTGAGCCTATGGAGTGAATTCATGTTACCCAGCCATCAGCACCACTGAGCATTTGCTCAGAACTGACCTCTTTGTAGGATGCTGCAGAGCCAGAAGGCTACAGGGACCTGAATCAGATACAATAACTTTGTAAGCTTCACATGATGTCCCATCATCAGGCACATGCTTAGAGCTGCTGACCTTATTTGAAGATCCAATCTTTGCTGAGATCTTAATAAACTTCCTTGGCTTAGGAACTTGATCTAAGGCAAGGAATCTTTGAGATTACTGCTTAGCATGTTCAGTATTTTAAAATACATTTTATCATGAATTTTCCATCAAAGCTATTCATGTGCTATCTTCTTTAAGAAGATAAATATAGGAAGAGCATTGTTTTAGGAAAACTTTATCTGGTTTTCTGTTTCAAGGCAGGCACTGTTTAAGCCATAGTATTTAAATCTTTTGTTGTCCCTTGTGAGACAGGAGTGCTTAAAAACTAACAGCAATTTCTCATTTGCCAAGAGCGCTTTGATGTTACCATCAAAAATCTGTGATGGGGCAAAAAGGGCAGCACACATTATGAGGGAAGGCTAGACTTTCTCGCTAGTGCATTTAAAATCCTACAGTGTAACTTAGCTACAACAAGTAATTCTAACAAGTGGTTCAGATAGTAAAAGTAAAAAAGTAAAACAAATGAGGTAACAGACACCTGGTCATTGAAAGAGCTGTTGTTAAAGCTGATTTACTAAAACAAAGTTCCAGGGAGGCATAGGAGACCCCACACAAAGCTTGGCAAGCTTGCCTCTATCCTAAGACTGCAAAGTTACAGCAAAATCTACAGACTTTACTGGACTATACATGAGTACTGAGAGTTTCTTGTTAATAAAGGGAACAAAAAAACCCCAGAGGAAGAGGCATCTTTCCAAGAAAACGTTCCATATTAGTGTAATGGGAAAAGCAAACATACGAGCACACTATTAGGAAAAAAGCTGAACTCACAATAACCAGGTCAGTTGCCATTCATCATCTCCATCATGTGAAAAAGCTTATTCGCAAAGGACAACCTTCCTCAAGACAAACATTCACACCCCACACTTCAGATTTTACTGCTATATTTCCTGTGGCATATTAATGAACAAAAGCAGAATCGCCCATAAATGCATTTCTGAAGCAGTGTTTATAGTACAAGGGCACTCAGCCTCTACTCTACTAACACATTATGAAACATATACTTCTGGATATGCTGCACATCAGCCTAGACGTGATGAAAATACATAACAGCTTTATAAAAGCCTGCTTTTGCTTAGAAGAGAGTGTCCATGGACAGTGGCCCTTGTTAGCCCCAAAATATTACTCCATGTTTTGTAATGACACTTGTCTCTTTCAGGCTTGAACAGACCATGTCGTTTGGCTTTAGCATAACCCAGTGCCACATGTCACCATGTGTACAGCTTCAGTGATCACTGATAGGTACCTATCTGTGCTCCTACAACTTGCAAATGCAAGTGTTATTTTTCCTGACATTTTTCAGAAAGTTCTGTGTGGTACGTATGTGAAATGGGAGCAAGCTCATAAGCATATAGGCAGATGAATACGTACTTTAGACAGAGATCTTCATAAAGTGAATTTTAGCCCAACGCACATTTTTGTGATCAGGTTTAAAAGACATGGAAATTGGAATTACAATGGAAATAATGTGACAGTACATCTGGTATCAGCAGGGCAAGATCACTAGTAGAGCAGAAGTAATAATTAGAGTGTGAGGCTACCTTAAAGCAGTACTCTACAACACTCATTTGTACATTTAACACAGTTTTGCAGTGAAAAATGGAAAGAGTAAACAGCAACTCAAAATTTCTACTAGCAGTATTAATAGCAACGATCTTTGTAAAACTAATATTATGAATTTTACTCTTAGCACCATAGCACATGTTTAATTAATCAGGCCTGCCATCCTCATTTGCCCTTCACTGGGTTTCACTGATGATTACCCAGTGGAAAATTCAGCCCCTTAATGCAAACAATATCCTTTTTAACACTTTCTTTCCAGAGGCTGGAAAGGTTTGTGGGTGGGTGGCAGAGCCACTGTCAGTGAAAGAGGCTGGAACTCTATTCTTGGCTCCAGCCACCCTTCTGCAGTTTAACCCTTCGTACAGCTTATAAACCAATGGGGAAGGCGTCACTTTCTTTCCTCATCTGGATTGCCTTTTCCTTCAAGTACTCTTTTCCTCTCAGCTTTAGTAGTAGGATTACTGCCAAATATTTATGCATCTTGTGAATGTGAGGCAAGAGACATATTAAGCACTAAGTTATTCTAATTTATTCTGCTAAGGAACCATGTGAGGTACCAAAAAGCCCTCCCTGATTCTGAATTTTAGGCCAGTCCAAGTTTTACTCATAAAGGACATTGGAATTTTATTTTCTTGTTGGTAGTGCTACCCAGCAACGAGAGAGAAAAATTGTCTAAGAAATCCTTGTAAATAAAATATAATTCATAGACAGAAGCAGAATTTTCCTCTGGGTCATTATTAGTGAAACCCAGTGAGGGGATAATAAGGACATGAGACCTGATTAATTAAACATTCGTGCTATTGTAATTATAGTTCTGTGAATCATCCCATGGACATCTGTTTACACAGGACAATGGGACCTGCCATGCTGAGCTTTGCTGGGACCTCAGACAGAGCCCAGCATGGGGTATTCAGCCGCTGGGGCTCCCAGCAACTTCCCAAGACCAAACAACTCTTCTGTAACCACGTTACAGCCTGCCAATCTGCCCATGTGTTCACAGCAGCTTCTTCCCAGAGAAGGTCTCCAAACAGACCCCGTTTTGTGTGATGAGTTGATCCACCCACTCTTGTCAATATGTGAATTTGCAGTGACACCTGTAACTTTTCATGTTTGGTTACTTACATGTACTGTGTCATTCTCTTCAAAAGTGGGGTGAATTTCCACATATCTTACACATTGACCCATGTTCATGATACATACCACACACAGGAATTAAGATGAAGTGGCTTTTGCTTGAAACATCTTTTAAAAGGTCTGTGACATGCTATATGTGCAAAGTTTAAACTTTTTTTACAGCTTTTAGTTGCTAATTAATCTATCTTAGGCTTTGCAATATTGTGACCAAAAAAAGCCTCCTGATGCAGAGTAGAAACCAAGGTATCTAGATGCTGTGGAGTTAACAATAGAGACAGCATCAGCCTGCCTAAAATTTATTGCAGTAGGAACATTAAATTGTCATTCTCTTCTATGACAGCTCTTAAGTTGCAGCAAAGGCAACTGTGACAGTGGCATTTTGGCGATCTGCTTTTGAAAGATGACTGAGACTGATAGTGCTCCAAAGAACCCTGTCACAGCAAAATGATCTTTCTGAGGAGGCTGGCAACAGCTCGGCTGCCTCTTAAAGACATTACACCCACTTCCCCTGAGATGTGAAAGGGTAACTACCATAGAAGGCCACTTTCAAGTACTTCTGGATAAATAAAAGTATTAATGAGAGAAAGCTCAGTATTCTGGTTTATTCTTTGGCTTCGACTTCCTGATACAATCTTGGGTGTTTGAAAATATCTTGTGTTACTAGAAGTTACTAAAGCCACCCTAGGGAAGAAAAAGAAATGGTGGGTGTAAGGAGAGGAAGAAATTTTTTACTTTTCCTTTTTTCTGATTAGTGACTTCCCAGTTCTCTCACCTCCTCTTTCAACTGATAATTACATTTCAGTGTTTGTACAGCACATACGCTACTACTTCCCCTGCCCAGATCTTAAATCAGAATATTTCTGAAACGCCCAAAGTAGAAAGCATGAGCAGCCTGGCTAAATGGGCTGATTCTTACACAAAAGGCTCATGAGGCTTTACAGCAGCAGAGACCTAGGTAAACATGACCAGAAGGGGGAAATAGAAAATAAGTCATAGACTTGAAAACTTCTGCTGTGTTCTGTGTTGTAAGAGTAGTGCCTATAAAAACCCTGTTAGCAAAATCCTGCCAGGCACCATGGGTGTCAGCATCTTGTGTGTGCAAACAGATCATTGGGATGTGTTAAGTGCTACAGAAATCCCACTGTCACAGGTCAAAAACTGCAACCGACAACCAACTGTCATTCACATACTGAGTTGGCTGAACACAAATTCAGAAATTCATTGCTGTTGCTTTTTCCTCACAGTAAATTACTGTCTTACACAGCACCACCTCATTCATAACACTCGTATCAGGTTAGTGCCAGTTTTTCTCTTCACTTACGTTTTCTTCAGCTGGTGCTACATGTGGCTAGTACTGGCCCCGTGCTGCAAAACCATCAGACTTTGAACACCCTTTCCATCTGCCCTTTCGTATGACTGGTTCCTGTGTGTGCATATCATATTGGAAAAAGTACCTTGCACAGCTCAGAAGATGGGAATATGCGGGACTAGAAGACTGGCATTGAAAGGCAAAGAAACCTGGATCTTTGAGTAACATTTCAGACAGACAACCACTAGATGTATGACATTTTTGGAAGGAAACATATCATCCACAAGCAACTCTAATGTGTCTTCTCCTCCTTTCTCTGCTCTTCCCTGAAAGGGGTCTCTTTTTCCAAATTGCATGACACCCAGTAAAGAAGTAAAGTTTTGAGCACTAATTATGCAAAAAAACCAAAACCACCAAACCAGCCTGCATCTGATTTGAGCAATTTGCTAGATTTTATCCCAATTACTCCCTCATATTAGCCTGGTGGACCTTAGGTGTGTACAGAATGTTTTGAATATAACATCTCTGAATTTTTCCAATGGGGCAAAGTACCATGTGTTTCCAGTACAAGTGGGGAGCTTGACAGATACTAGCATCATGGGCCACTTCGCATCATGACAGCATAAGGAAACAAACCAAAAAGGAGAGCTAGTGACAATTTTTTATATGTATTTAAAGGACAAGTAAATGACTTATATGTTTATAACATTTTTCAATTCAAACATATTTATTCAGTTATCAGTTCTCAGGCAGTTTATGACTGGAGATTACACACGTTTTCCACTCACGCCTCCTGGTGATCTTCACAAGAAACTGACTGAGCTGATGAAGTGGGAAAGATACAACAGGAATGATCCTAATTCCCTCCTTTACACAACTACATTAATGAAAAGAAAAAGATTGGAGGATTAAAAGGTTTTAAAAATTATGGCGAGGCTATGCCAACAACTCGATTTGCTAAACCACTGAAGAAAAAGGGACTATTTTAATGAACAGATTGTCATGTATAGGTTTTGCCTTTCATCCAGCAGCTCAATTGAAGTATTGTTTAAGGCCAACTACAATTCAATTTTGATTGAAACTGACCCTAGTCAGAATATACCAATTTTTTTCAGACCTCTATTTTCTTATATCTCCATCATAGATTACTACTTAATTTGTTGTATTTTCTATTTTTAATAAGTGGAAAGCATATAAAATAGCAACATAGAAACCCTAGTGCACTTTCTTGAAAAAAGTCTTGTCTTGAAAACGTGCTGAGAACTTTCATCCCATAAGCCTATGTTAAAATTTACTCTTAACCAATATTTGGAGCCAGTCAATCACTCTGCCTGTCAGCTTACTTCTGTGAATGACAGGTTTTGGTACTCCTTTTGCCTTAATACATGATTAGGGTCTCTAGATAAAAAAGAACCAGATAATGTATGCTGCTATGATAGTAAGAATATAGTAAGCCTGTTCCGTTGTCTCATCAGGTAAGACTGCTAATTTGCTAATTGATGCCTTTGGAAACACACGCCAGAACACCATCAGAATGAAGCATTCCTGCCTGATACACCTTGTCATAACACAGAGCAGTGCCAACGACTGAGAATAGTCTGATAATGAACTTCCTCAAGTGCTCACGGAGCCTGGACATGAGACACAATAATCTCCATAGTGACACTACCCCTGTTACTTTGGCTTTGCCAGAAACAACAGCAGCAGGGGATCTAAGCAGCTTATAGACAACCCAGGGAGTAACCAGGGCAGCAATTTTTTTTTTCCATTTTTAAAACTTGCACCATGCAGTGTCAACTGGGTGACACAGCAGCATAAATCAATTGAAAACCCTAATAAAGGCATCAGATCCCACTGAAGGGAAGCAGGTGAGAAGGATTGTAGATGACATAGCATTGCTGTCTGAATACGTGATGAGAACGCAAGAAACAACTAGCAATTAACGATGGTGTCAGTCCACTTTGGCCTCACTGTTACTAGAGCAACATAACTTGGTCTTGAACATTTCTAAGGAAAAAAAGCTTCCCTGAGCAACCAGTTCTAATGCCTTTATAAAGGGTTTCCAAAGTCTTAGAAAAAAACTAAAAGTGCTGACTATTGTTAGTGTTTCACCTTTTCATCCCTACACCCAAGGTAGGGGAAACACAGAGAAGCACATGCTGTCTGAGTAACATTCCTGGGCATCTTACTAGGCAAATAACCCATGTGGATGTAATACTGTGCTTGGTGAATAAATGGACGAAATTTCAATTCACTTAAATAGGGTCAGAGTTGCACAAAGAAGGTACCTCACCTTAGTCTCTGCATGGTTTATTAGCAGTGCTTTCAAAGCATCACCCTTACTTTCTTAACAGGACCTTGATGTCTCCATGTCTGCAGGCTTAATATAAAAGTATTATAATTGGCCATATCTGATCATCATCACCTGAATAAATTAGCACATTTGACTTTTCCATCTTACCCGTCCTTGTGGATGATGCATTAGGCATTTCTAGCAAACCTGTACACTTGAGGTCCTATCTTACCAATCCGCCCACTAGGTGTGACCTATTAAATCCACAGGAAAATTCAGAATGGAAGTTGCACAGCAGAAAACATTGTGTCTTGCAATTTCCCTGACTTGCAGGAAAAGACCGTTGCAAAAGTGATTGCTGGTTTACACAGCATAGACCTGGGGAATACACTCCGTCTGGAATCAATTCAGGAATATACAGATATAGGTTATCAGCCCTTGTTTATTTACAATGATGAGAAGAGTTCAATTAATACCATGCATATTAGTCAGTTCTTTGCTTTTAAACCTTACCTTATGACCATCAGCCAATCAATATGTATTTTAATCTTCTTCCCTTTTCAGACACAGTTTTAACATTTCACAGAAAGGAGCAGCAGACTTCACAATCATTAATTGCTATTACCAGCCCTTTCATTTTCTGAACATCAGCATTTTCTATAAATTTTCTGTATTAGTAGTTTCTATAAATTCCACTTCCATCCATGCGTTGTATTGTCTGCTCTTATTCACCACTTCTTTCTGATGTATTGCTTTTTAAAATCACATAGGTTCTATCAACCAGTAATACAAAATATTTGTAGTACAATTCCCTTACTATTCTCAGAATTTCTCATCTGAAATAGAAAAAAGGTTAAGAATAAGCTTCAGCTGGAGATAAATTCCTATTTCTATCTGCAAAGCCTAAAACATGGATAAGGAAAATACAGATCTTTTCCCTGCTACAAATACAGTTAAACTGCTTGTTTTGGGATACAGTATAATTTTTTAACCCACCTTGTTCTAGGTGACAATTAAGTCTGGAAAGGGTAAGGGAGTCTTTAGCAGCAGCCTGACTAGCTTAGCAAAATGAGCTTTAAACTGAAGGATTTGTGGGGGTGAGGTCCAAAACACAAGTTCTTGGGTCAAAGTGTCAGCGTTCTACATCAGTAGAATATGCTTGTGAGGGAACATCCCAGCACTGTACACAACTATGGTACACCCTCCCCCTACTCTCCAGAAAAACCTGAATGTTTGTTTATCTGTTTGAAATGCCTCTACACTAACACACACACAGTATGAGAAACAGTAAGAACTAGAGATCTGTGTGTGATTGCAGGGCCATGATCTCATTGCAAGTACTGAGACACTGGCAAGATAGCTCAGACAACCGGAATGCTGTCATGGATGGCTAGGTACTCTTCAGGAAAGATGGCCCAGCAAGGCAGGGTGGTGGAGTGGCTCTTTAAGAGAAAGAGCACCTGGAAAGCATCAAATTCTCTCTAGTAGTGGATGAAGAATCAAGGGACAGATTAACATGGATGATGCTGTTGTCGGTGTTTACTACAGGCCACCTGACCAGGATAACAAGGTTGTATGGTCTACAAATGGCTGAAAGCAGCCTCAGATCCACAGGCCCTGGTCCTCATAGGAGAGTTCAACTACCCTGGTATTTGCAGGTTAAGGTAACATCCAAACACACTCAATCCAGGAGATTCCTGCAGTGCACTGAAGATAAATTTCTAATACAAGTGGTGGAGGAACCTGTGAGAAGAGGTGCAAGACTGGCCATGTGGGAGGAATGTAAGGATGTTGTCAGAGAATGCAGGGATACAACAAGAAGAGCTAAGGTCAATCTGGAATTAGATCTGGCAGGGGCTATCAAAGACAGTAAGAATGGTATTTTTCCACTATAGCAATAGAAAAAGAAAGACTGAGAAAATGTGGTCTCGATGATCAATTAAATGGGTGCCCTAGGGGTAGAATACACAGAGAAGGTGGTTATTGAATGCCGCCTTTGCTTTGGTGTTAAAGCTACAACTCTGAGAGACCAGGACGGGAACGAATTCACAGTGCCTGCCTTGGCTCAAAGAACCAAACCCACCCCATGGACACAGATGGTATTTCCAGGACTTCCTGAAGGAAAAGGCAGGGAATTATCACCACATTGCCACTTGAAACAGTTTTGGTACTTCCCAGAGGGTATGATAACAGACCTGGGACTTTACAGAAAGGACTCTTCAACTCCCTCCTGTTGTTTTTGTAATGTTCTGATTTTTCTTTGGGCATTAGGAATGTTTTGAGTGATGGGTTAGAGACTCTCACTCTATTTTAACAAAGAACTTTTAGCTAAAGCAAAAGACGAGTTTAACAAAACCACTTACAGATCTGCAGGAAATAAAACAATTACTTACTTGGGTAAAAAAGACAAGAATATATTTTAATTCACTCCCACCACCACACTTCAGAAAAAAAACACACACAAGATGTGGATACAAACATACACAGTTTTGTCACAATGCCCCAAAGTTGATCTGCCTCTCGCGTGTGTACGTTTTCTTCAGAAGTGATAACATTTTCTCTCACTAGCAAAAGATGTGGCTCCAAACAGACACCAAGATGAAGATGGAAGTCGCCAGTGGGGGGCAGAAACGTTTCAAACTTTTAAACCCCAAACTTTTCTGTAGAAAACACAGTAATTAGACTTGAAGATTCTGCTCAGCTTTTAAATCATAACACCCTGTTCGGAGCAGGGGAGGGTCATGACAAGATGATTTCCAGAAGCCTCTTCCAACATCAGCCATTCTGTGGTTCTGTAATTTGTACGCCAGTGGCTTGTTTGAAGTTATTTGCTGAAACAGTTCAAGAATTTGGTACTTTTTCCAGTGACCCATGAGAATGATGACATCACTTGTGCAGTGGCATCACAGAATGGATGATGTAATCATAATAAGATAGGAACAACTCTTTAATGAACCAAACACTCCTGGGTACTCACCAAGTTAGTGCAAGCTAGAGACAAAGAGAATGAATGATGAATTTTAGGATATGCCCATTTCCACCTGTTGTGGACAGAAACCTAGGGTTTCAAAATTATGCTATCTCCCCCTCAACCCTTCATTAGACTGTTAGATGCATGGCTGTGTATTCCTGTGTCTCATTATTATTGTGCATTGTACATTAGGTTGATTTTAATGAACAATTTCCTGTTAAAATCCTCTAAGTTTTTGGCTTGAAACTTTTCAGTTGACAAGAACATGGCATAACTTATTTAACTGTTTTAGGAAAAGCAGCTGAATTTGTGAAATAATGGTACAACAATGCTGTCCTTGGGGAAAGGATACCTCTTTGTAGACAAATTCCTCACAATATGAATAACTGGAGCAGAGAAAAATGTGTTAAAGTATCATTTAGAACTGACCTATGCTGGTAGTCAGCTCAAGAAAACTGGGGTATCACAGAGACCCTTAATTTCTAATAGAATGTTTAAACTCTGCTCTAATACAGGGACAAATCTAGAATTACTTGAAGCTACTCTACTTGGATCTATTTTCATTCATTCTCACAGAGCACACCTTCATTCTGGAAAATGCAGAATTTTGTTTGCAAAAATAAACATACATATACAGCAAAAAAAATAAAGCTGACATGCAGGAAACTAAGAAGTGGAAATCAGGAGGAAAAAAAGGCTTGTGGAAGCCAATTTCTGTCATAACATTTTCCTCAGGACTACAGCTCTGCTTCCAGTCTAATGTCAACCCCATTTTTAATCTTCATGGCCCTAAGATGTAGATCTAAGATCCCAGTATTTGTGTGTAAAATTATAGACTCTAAAAGGGATGTGATTTAGGATTTGGTTTAATGAAAAAAAAGACCAGCAGCTGCTCAAAGAAATAAGTTTGTATTTGACTAGCTAGCATGGTGAACTGTAACTACTCTATGAACTTTATAAGAGGTTCTTGTAGACTCAGGCAGAAGTAGAAACTATTTCAGTTATTAAAAGAAACCAAGACTTTTTGTGCAGCACCAAAAAGAGGAAACTCCTCCTTTTCAAATTATAAATCTTTATAGCGCAATTCTTTATGGTTAGGAAGAGGGACTTCAGACACTTTTCAAATAACCCCAACCATTTAATCTGTACCCTCTAGGAAGTCAAGCTGTGTGTGTACGTGAGATAGAAACATTTTTGCTGGAAAAGGAAGAATCACACAGTTCTGCTCAGCCCACTGTAAAACTAGCTGCTTCTGATAGGGAAGAAACCTACTTTTCCTTTGCAAAGAATAGCATTATATTGCTTGTGAATCTTCATCCTTTTGTAGTTTGATCAGAACCTGACCACAGGGCACTACTATAAGTAAATTCCTCCCCAAAAGAAAATGGACAGAAGATCCATTAACAAAGGTGTTTGATTTTATTTATGTAGAAAACCAGCAGCTTCTAAGTTTAATTTATGGCAAAACAGGTCTGAGGCATTCATAAAAGTTCGTATCTATCATTTCCTTTTACATGTACTATTTCTCTGGAGTCACTTCAGTCAGGGTGTTCATTCTCTGTTAGGTTTTAAGCAATATCCCAGCAGTGACATGTATTCATCTCTCCCTGTGCAATGATCAGACAAACACACAGGTTCCAAAGTGCAACACATGCCACACAAATACTTGATGAGGACTTCTGTCCTCAGTTACAGTTTGTAAAGGTGTTTCACACTGAAGGAAATTTGCATTTCAAGGAAATTAAGATACTTTCATAGACTTCAGGCTATTAATGAAGATGAAAATGAACAGACTTTGCCAATAGAAAACATGTCTGATCTTAGCATGAAAACATTTTTTTTCTTTTTGAGTATTGTAAGAAAATGGGTAGAAAAACCATACTTAGGAGAATTTACAACCACACTCCTGGACAAAAGGACTCCATCTTGAAGAATAAGCTGGGATTTTTGTTTGCTTGTTTCTCTGGATATTTGGGCTTGTTTTTTAAATAGCAGCTGACAAGAAAGAGGAAGGGATTTTTGTAAATGGTAGCCACAGCTACCGTTTGGTGTCTGATTCCTATTTTATTACTAAAATCAAACCAATCATTTATTTAGAGCACTGAACAAGTTACTGGCTGTCCCTTATCCATAGATTCCCAGGTCTTCTTTTCTTCTTGATGCTTCAAATTAAAGCTGTTTCCACCTATTCTCTCTTTTATGTATAATTTTCCTAAATTACCATGCCCATTCAAAAGCATTAGCACAGCTTTTCTTAACAATCAATTTTACATTCCTTTCTTCTCAGAGTTTTTGACTATGCAGATAGCCCAAGACTGTGATACTTGGCTCACCTCTTTAAAAGAGGTCTATTTACAATTCCAAATTACCAGTAATCAAGTTTCTTCTGCTCTCTTGCTAATAATTGAACACACTCAGCCTCAAAAGGGGCTCAAGAGTTCACCAAGCAGCAGCTGGTTCTACCTGATTGCTCTAGGTGCTTCTGATTAAAGTAAGGAGTTCAGTGCAATGCACAAAATATGTGTAACAGCACATACACCACAGAATGCTAAACAATACTTTAAATAAAATAAAGCGTTAACACGCTCAAAAACCCAACACCCAACTACAAATATTCATGCAAAAATGCACTGCATGGACTTTGAGATACACCAGGTTCCCACAAGTCTCCATATGGCTTCACCTCCTATGCTGCTCAGTGTTCTTTGCAGCACAGCTGTGAGCTTCTGAAAGCTGGAAGGATTTCATTTTTTGTCCTTGAGCCAGCAGCATATATGAGAACTAAGTCCCCACGGTCGGGAGCAATGTAGGCCCAATGCCTCTCTCCATTGTGCACATGTTGAAAGGCACAGACTTGCAATCTTCACCAAAAATTTCTTCTGTTAAACAGTTCATTTGATTCCAAACACTTTCATGGTACCTTAAACACTAGGATAAAGTTAAATATATTCACTTGAACACATAAAGCCAGGTACTTAAACAAAGTACTTCTCAAAAGCTCTATTATGCATTTCTACAAAAGATCTTTTTTAATTTACCACTCACATAAAGTTCAAACATACAATTACATTAGGAGTCTAAGTATGATGTCCCAATGTAAATAAAAATGTAATAAATAAATTTAATAAAGAAACAGTGTAAGAACAAGGAAGATCACACAACACATCAAAGGTTTCTCATAAGCTAAATCCGTTTGCATTTGCAGGCTTCCACTAGTATGTGTGGCTGATGTACGCTTGAAAAATTACACTGGCTTGCAAAAACAAAAATAAAAAGAAGCAAAACATTCTAAGTGATGAGGGTTTGCAAGCTCATTTCTAAGACACAAAGTTATAGTGACTTACAGAAAACATCCTGCAGTCATAAGAAATATCCTGGAAAGCACTGAGACCAAAAGCGTAACAAAGTCCTATGGAACCAGACAAACATCGTGCAGACTACTCTAGCCAAAATAAGGAAGCTGTCCATATGAGGGCAGTTATTCTGGAACAGCCGAGAGCCTTTACCCACTGCCTTCCCACCCCTCTCCTCACCCCAGTGGGGGGGCAGAGGAAGCTCTCTTGCAGAAGAGTTCTCTGTCTTACAAGACATACTGGAGAAGAAGAAGGGCAGTATATTCCTTTCTATAGACCCTGTCCACCAATAGCCTGTAGGGTCAGGGTGCAGACCCAGGGGTCTGCTGGGAAAGCTGTATCTAGCTTCAAAATAAAATGCTCTTTTGGCATAAAAGAACAAAAATTAACACTTGAAAATTACATAATTCTGAACTGCAACAGAAGTATTCAGAGAAAGAACACAACATTACTTTTTTCCAAACTTAACTGATGTGTCCAAAGGAAAGATACACCACCGGTCAGAAGTTGCTTCTGTAACAAATCCCCTTTCACACTTGGCTTTATACTTTGCAAGGTGTATTTACTAACTTGTGTGACACACCCAACAATGAGATTCATTTATTTCTCTGAAGATGCAACAATTCTGTCTTCAATCCTCTTGAGAGGCAGTCTGAAAAACAAAAAAACATCACATTTCCTATCAGTGCATAATGAATATTGCCACCGCTTAGACAGTATAGGATTCCTACTGAGGCAGTGTATGACTGCTCTGTCTTGCACACTAGTTTTCTATAGCAGCTTGATATGTCACTGTATACTTTGCTAAAAAGATCTTTCAGACAACAGTCAGTGTTGCATTGGCATTAAGGTGTCGTAAAAGACAACAAAGCATGACTCAATTATAACACCAAATACTGCATTTAAATAATATTAACCCCTGACATTTTAAAAGAACTGTACAGGATTTTAGCGGCAAGACTCTTGTTAAGGTCAGTGCTTTAATATATACAGCTTCCCACCCCAACCATCTGACATAAACTTGCATCAGTGAGCCCATTAAGAATGAAGCCTAAAACTAGGATTTATCTTCTACTGTTAAAATAATACAAGAATTCTCTTGTGTTATTGTTTATGGGAACAAATTTTATTAATCTTCAAATGGCAGAGAGACAGGAAATTTTTTCATATTTAATTCCTAATTCATTTAATTACCTTCGTTATCTGTCTTGTAAACTGCAGATTTGGAAATTATTTTTAATGTGTTTTAATCAGTAAAACTCTCCAATACCATCCAAATGCCACAAAATGCAGTATAGCTTTGGGTTTCTCCCCACATGTGCCAGCAGAATCCCATGCATTAGGAAGATGTTACCTATGGAAGCTGTGATGCGTCAACAAATTGTCAGAACATACACTGAAAGTTATGGAAACTCTTACCCTGTTCCTACAAAAGTTGCCACCATTTAGACCAGCACTGCTATGCATGCGTGCCAGACTTTTACATTTGACAGCATTTTCCCATAAAGCATAAAAGGTGCATGCCTTACTTAATAGACTATTTGTCACAAGGATATCGTCTGTGACACTTGTGGTGATGACTTTAAGGACCACACCACTTCTGTAAACTAAACCATTTAAGCATCTGTCAAAAGCTAGGGGAACTGCTGTAAGAGTTAGCATCACAGAAGGTATAAGGAGTGTAAATATATTTATGTATTACTTATAATCAACATTGTTGTTGTAATTTTGAACAACCTGTCACTATCATGCAAAGGGTTATTAAACAATTTGCTCACCATCAAAAAGAAAGTATATAGTAATGATTGTGCAAATACTATTAATACTTGTAAATAAAGTAAATCCAAAGTTCTGTGTTTTATAATTAAGCACTACATTGAATTAGTCAAAACAAAATCCAACAACTTCTGAACTTTTAATCCTGCAGAGCTGATCTATGAGAAGACAATCTGGTATCATTACCTATTGCTAGTACTATAAACTTCTAAAGAGACTGGAAATTCAGTAAAATAAGTACATGTGGTAAGCGACTGAAGAAAAATTATTTTCTGATTAAAATAAGGAGTATTTAGTAAATAAGGAGAAATCTTATTTTTAATTTTTAAATTAGAAAAATTATTTAGGGGATATTCCTACCTCCTGCTGAGCAGTCCATGGAAACAGTTTAGTTTTCAGATGCTTCCTCAGGTTCTTCCTTGTCCTTGTTAATTTTATTTATCAAGTCACTGGACAGCAGAAACAGTGGAGTTGATTTCAAATGTGTTGTTGAATGACTAGTTCATAAAGAACAAATGCTCTTTTTTACTTTTTTTAACATGACCATCAAAATACTATACATAAAATTATAGAAACTGCACAAAATCCCTGCATGACGCTCTCCATAACAGAGGATCTCATCCACGTTAGCATGACAAAGAACATGTCACCTTCCATCTTCCATTGACATTGAAACAGAGTTCACAGTGATCTCATTGAAAGTCAAGTCTGCTGCTGCAAAAGAGAACTTATCAAGAAGGTAATTAGACCAGTTTTAGTCTTAAATTGTGGTACATAAAGGGATCAAATAATTTAGTTTTAATATATCTAAAGATCACTGTAGATTCCACTGTTTTAGGGGAATATTCAGCAAAAGGGGAGAAGACATTTTAATTCTTTCCCAATAAATACAAATTTTGGGGGCACAGAGAGAGCATGATGTGAAATGATTGCCCTAAATGGATCCGATTATTAAAACCAAAGTGAAGCCAGGTTTGACAAAATCTAGTAATTTCATGCTGGCAAGATGGGAGTTTAAATGATAGGAATGAATGTCCTAAAAGATTCGTTTTACAAGTTTGGATTTCAAGGCCAACCAACAAAAGGATGGGGAGGAAAACACTACGTAAGCTTAGAATTCATCACCAATGATGGCAGAAAGGTAGTATTCATGTAAATATTTGTTTCAAACAGTGGTACTGCCGAGGGTTTCTGGGGTTTTATTCACCAGAGAATAACCAAACAAGAATAAAAATCATACAAGCGATTTTGTATTTCAAGAGAAAGTTTCATTAATTCTGTCAGAGCAAAGCTGTACCACTGAATGTGCAGATTCATACAGAATTGAAAGCCTTGGAAAATCTTTCAATCATGGGATAATCAGATGCTGTTTTAAGTGACCAAATGATCAAACTGTCCTCACTGACAAACATGTTATGTAAGATATTGCATTTCACTTATCCAGAGCCTTAGCGGTGTTTGGGAATTTTGAGACCTACAGCTGAACAGCCAGCCCACTGTTGAGTAAGGAAATACAGGCTAAATACATTAAGTCAGTTTCAACTGTCTCTGCTGTGGGCTCAAATGATTGTTACCAGTGGCACAAAGTCCACCTGGAGGCCAGTCACTAGTGGTATAATCTAGGTGATAATAGGGAGGCTAATAATGTTTAATAACTTCATGAATGACCTGGACAATGGGACACAGTGCATAATCCACAGTCTGCTGACAATACAAAGCAGGGAGAAGTAGCTGATAGACCAGAGGGCTTTGTGGCTATCCAGACAGACTCCAATAGGATGGAGAAATGGACTGATGGGAACTTCACAAAGTTGAACAAAAGGTAAGAAAGCTTGCAACCTGAAGCTGAATAACCTTATGCACAAGGACAGGCTAGGGGCCCAAGACTGACTAGGTACCAACTGGCTAGTAAGCAGCTTGGCAGAAAATCATTTGAAGATACTCATAGGCTCTATGATGACCTTTGCCCTTGCATCAAAGCAGGTCAATAGTCTTCTTGGGTAGCCTCAGGAAGAGAGCTGCCAGCAGGTCAAGACAGGTGATCCTTCCCCTCAGCACTGGTGACACCACACCTGGGGTAAGGGCTCCAGTCACGAGCTCTCTAGTGCAAGAGAGATATGGCCATACTAGACTGAACCCAGTGAAGGTACACAAAGATGACAGAGAGATTTTTCACCCTGTAAAAAAAGATGTAAGTGAATGCCTAAAATGTAAAGAAGATTCCTGCCTAGTGACAGGACAAGAGGGAATGGGCACTGAAACACATGCAATTCCACTTAAATATAAGCACAAAGCACTTCTACTCTGAGGGTGGCTGAACACTGGAACAGGTTGTCAAGAAAAGACTCCACCCTTGCAGATATTCAAACACAACTAGACATGATGTTCAGCAGCCTCTTGTGGGTGATTGTGTTTTAAGCAGGAGCACTGGACTACACCTCTCTTGAGGTGCATTCCAAACGCATCTGCCCTGTATTAACTTGGGAAAGGCATCCAAGGTCTCTTCCAGCAATTTTGCTGGCAGCAAAGCTTGCACTGAATTTGTAAATCTGTGTGGTAGACAGGGGGAGCCAAAAACTCTACTACTGGTGTAGCAGGAAAGGTTAAGGTATGTGGAGGCAGCCCAATAATCAAACTCTTTGCCAAGTATGCATATATGTGTAACCACAGGCTCAAACACACACACAATTTATACTACAGCTGTAGAATTTCCTATTGCAGGGTAGAAATCATGTATTTCATGGTATCTTACCAGAGATTCTTGGGAAAATTTTCATAGAATTATTAGGGATTGGAAGGGACCTTGAAAGATCACCCAGTCCAATCCCCCTGCCATAGCAGGATCACCTAGATCACGTCGCACAGGAACAGATCCAGGTGAGTCTTGAATGTCTCCAGAGAAGGAGACTCCACAAAACCCCTGTTCCAATGCTCTGTTACCCCCACTGTGAAGAAGTTTCTTTTGATATTTTCAGACTGATCAGAAGACAGATCTATGACCAATTTTTTCTTGGGTCACATTTTTGTTGGGTCAATTTTTTTGTTGGGACACATTCTAAAAGTGTGGATAATATTGTAGCCTCACAGGCATGGGCTTTCTTGAAAGAAAATTGTTTGGTTGCAGTGCTGATGATGCTGTTCAGGTTACCCAAGTGGAAGCAGTCTTTCTGAAATCCCAGGCTCCAACCAATAAAAGCTCTCAAAAGAAGTGTCTAGGTCTCAAGCTCTGCAATTTTCAAAAGAAGCCAGAAAAAGCAGATTGCATGAAACAGTCAGTATGCTCTTTTGGCAGCTACTGTTACTGAACTATGTTGCCAAATTCTGTAAAAACTTGATTTTTTATTGTGTCCCCAAGAAAGGAAAGAAATGCTTTTGTGGGATCATTTGCAAACTACTAACAGGAGATCCTGACAGCTGGATTTCTTCTATTCATTTGGAATTTATCTCAAATTTCAATTTGTCATATGCCTGGAAAAGCAACACAGGAGTATTTGACTAATGATGATCCAGTTTACTAGTCAACAACTTCTTCACGGTATGAAAGAGGTTTCCTTTACAAATAGGACATCTGACATCCAAACAAAAGATATTTCAAAGTCTCTTCAAAGTGGATTTAAGAAAAATAGTCTATAACTTCGCAGCTGGTCAATATTTAAACAGAGTAAATGAGGTAGACATCGTCCTTTCAATGAAACATACAAGCTAGTTCTTGTGAGAAATTATAGCTCACTAGATTATTCCTGTTATCTTCACTCAATTTGCCATTGCCCTAGTCCCTATAAAATCACATGATCCTATACTTGATGCAGTAACTGGAATAATGAGATCAGTCCTAGTCTCAGTAATCACCAATTTCAGGAAAAAAAAAATCCTTCTTCCATCTCTATATGCACTATTTATCCACAGGTACTGGCAATGGTGGCAAGGGAAAGGGACAAACATGCTGCAAATTTTCCTCAGTGGTCATGTAGCAAATAGGCACTTTCTTTCACAAACTACAGGGTACCATGAGAATGTATTTTTAATAACAAAGTACATACATGCTTCTAAACATAGTACAGAGAAAAATGTTCAGAAAAATACATTATTTTATTCTTCATATATATAAAAAAAATCTCTGACATTTTGTTTGGGAGAGGAGAATATGGTACTTGCACTGCCTTTACAAAGAACAGTCACTGTCAGGAAAGAGAGGAACCAAGACTTCGTAGGCAAGTGAAATATTCTTTCAATTTTCAAGATTAAATACATCATCAAAAAGAAATGGAGTGTTCTTCCTCTGTCAGCCAGCTCTTCCATGTGACCATTCTGCAGGATTTATTATTTGCCTTTGCATGGCTTCATATTAGTATACATCCAAATGCGTACATCATGGCTGTGAGCAATCTACTTGAACAATAGTAGAACACCTGAAAACTTGAAGCTGTCTTTGATTAGGGTTCTTCTTTGTAAATTTGAAATTTAATTTAGCTTTTCTGGTCCCTGAAGACAAGAGTATTTGGAAGATGCTGGTCACTCTAAGTGGTGTATTATCTATGCAAAAGTTGTTTTCCATCCAAAATGGAATTTCAGTAGCAATCAGGAGGCTTTAAAATCAAATTCTACATTTGACATATTAGAAGAAATTACAGATTCCATAATGCATAATATTATTTTTCTAATGTATCACTGGCCCATAATGAGAAACAATCTATTATATAGATTTTGCATTCAATCTTTTTGTCAAAAACTACATAGCACATCAAAAGTTAATAGCACTGGGGAGTTCAGTGATTAATATGAAAACAAATGGTATATTACAAATTTTCTTTTGTTCTTCATTCACCACGATCAAACTGCTAGGATTTAACCTTTAAGGGTTAAAGAGTTTAATCAATGTCAATGTCTGATCTTCTGAAGGCGATAAAGAACAGTCTGTCTAGCAATACCAACAGAACATCACTTTGTCAAGCCACAGAGCACCCAAAAGCTTGTCAAGTAAGTTACCAGAAACCTCTTTGTGGTTAGAACTCAGCTCCTTCCTGCTTGACCTATTATTTGATATTTGACCACTTGGTTGCAAGACACTTGCTCTTTCCAGCTGAAATGTCACTGGGGCATCTTGTCAGCTTCCCGACATCTCGGCCTGACATACAATTTTACTTTTGTGTGCTACAAGGCAGAAAATGCAGGGCAATGGCCTTGCTTTAAATTCTGTCAGCATCAAAGATGGGCATCATTCTTGGGTCCTACCAACAACAACAAAAAAGGAGTCTATTTGAAGGTCAAAACAGCCATTACTTTAAAGTCTTTCAGCTTAAACTAAATATATTACCTGCAACACTGGTTTGGGAACTGTCCTTATAAAGTACATAAACATATAATCAGAAATCCTCCCTAAACAATTGTTCATCTTTCTTATGAAATGTAGACTTGATAAAAGGGTGAGTTTCCAGCGCCTGCAGGGACCAGATTCAGCAGTTAACTTAACTTGTTCAAATAGGCAAGTGGTATCATGTAGCTTTACAAGAAGCAACCTGACCTTCTCACATTGACCAACAGTGACATTATTGTGCAGGAAGAGAAGCAGTCACATCATTTCTGTTTTGCACAACCTGCTTAAACTTTGCAACTAAATGCTTGTCTTCAGTTGAGCTGACAAGAGAAAAGAGGGGGCTCAGTGAACCATGGCAGGGCTGCCATGAAATGACAGGAATCATTGGCATACATTTCAAATAGCTCTCTCAATCCTATTAAAGTATTGCAGTCCTGCTTTAAAATAGACAAGTATGAAACAACTTTGATAGATAGAGACTAAAATGGCTTATTGATTTTTTTTTAAGACTGAGGAAAATTACCCAAAATGTGTCATTCTTTAACATTTAAAAATATACTACATTAAAAAATGAACAACTGTAATAAATAACTGTTTTGGTATGCAAAGAATGAGAAGAGCAAAAATGTGAATGTATGAATGCAAATTTTCATAAAACCATAAAATTAAACAATCGTCAAAAAAAAAAAAAATACACAGAACTACAGTGCAAAGGTAGCCACAGAATTTCAGTTTAATTGTACCATTGTACATCAATGCGATTTTTACCTTCTAAAAGATTACTGATATAAAGAATCTGAAAATCTGTTTTCCATTGTTGTTTTGGGACCTGATGTGACATTCTGGCTGAAGGAATAGACTGAAGACTGAGAACTGGCTCTATTGTGCATAAAAACTCTAGAATGTGTTAGGTTCATCCTGCAATGCCAAAATCTCTGGGACACAACTCCGATCAGGCTGAATTCCTAGGTTGGAGACACGATGTTGTTTGAACATCCTCCTGAATCCTGCAGTAAAATAGAGTAATGATAAAATAAAAAAAAAATCTTAATAACATCAATATATATATATATATGCTGTTACACAAGCAAGAAAAAGAATTTTATTTTGCCTTTCACGACAGAATGTGTATGAATTATTTGCAGGTGTTTTCTTCTTGTTTAAAAGATTCAAAATAAATGGTATCTTTATATATATTTAGTAAACAGGAACAATGGGCTTTAGTTACAGTACAGTATTCTGCACTTCTAGATGTTAAGAAACAATACCCTACTTTATTTCAAGTGCTACATATAATTACAGAAAAATTATTTCCTCTCTTCATTATCATTTCTACTTTGTGGGTTTTCTTAATCAAGTAAATTAACTTATTCTACAGTCTCCCTGTCATGGTTATTAAGGAAAACACACCATGCTAACCATGGAAGTTATTACTTTTCAATATATTCTACCATTAATTGAATCACCTAATACTCTTCAAATGTTAGCCTGTTAGAAGATGGTCAGAGAATATGCACTGAATGTACACTGATGGGGAACATGGTTCATACTCCAGTGAGTCTCGACATTCAGTCAGTTACAAAGATGAAACCAGTTAACATTTAACAATAAATGACTTTCAGCACCAAAACAATGTGCATGATACTTTGAAAGACTGCAGTATTAATGATTCTTTAAATGCTAAGTAAAGGCATTCTATATTCCCTCAAATACCATAATCATAAAGAAACTTAGGAAAATACAATGTCTTACTGGTCTTCTGCCCATTTCCTAGCTATTTTAACCAATGCACTATACAGCTGTAAAAATAACAATCAATTATCTAATCTGTTTGTATAATATATGAGAACCTCACAAGCAAAGCATAACCAAGACAAAAGCTAAGGTACTGACTGACTGCTCCATTATATTTGAGCTTTTACTCTCTGTTCAGCGTTTCAGGAAGAGTATACAAACATACGCATACACAAACAGAGGTAGAAATGAAGACATACAGAGGCAGATTTCAGTATACATACTCATAGATATCAAGACAGAGGCAGAAAGGTATACGTATACTTAAATTTCAACAAATCCGGATTCAATTATATGTATAAATTAAAGATTCCACTTTGTTACAACTGCTGGAGAAAAATCAATGGTTGCCTCTAACACCTACTTCACCAGTTTCCTTTGATATGGACTCATTCTGTTTCCCAATTCACTGTAAGGCATACTGCAGTGACTGTTACACCTTCAGTAAGAACCCATACAGTAACAAATCCAGATGGCTACTTCAAACAAATGAGGTAATGTCTTCAGTTTTTTCTTAATTGTGGTGGTGATTAGGATGTCATAACCCACAGAACTGGCAAGTATGATCTGTAACACTAGCTCTTCAATTCACTGGGTCCCAGTGCTGTGCAGAATAGGAACAAATAAAAACCCAAAGCACAAATGAGATTTACTGCATTTGTATCAGCACAACTCAAGTGAGATCTCAGTGAAGGTATCTCCCTACAACACTGATGAGCAGTGTGTTATTTGTACACATCGTATGACCACATAACCACAATTCTTTCAAAAGAGCCATTCATACCAAAACTTATGACACATTTGAATTGCACAAACCACCTGTGATGTTCTATAAACACTTCTGTGTGTTAAAGAATTGCTGAGATAAAATATGTAAACAGCTTCTACTATGGACAGCAAATATTGAAGATCAATTTAAACACATTGGTTTGTACTGCATTCTACACCTCAACTTATAATCATGTCATAATAAGTAAAAATCACATGCTACAATTACAGATTCGTACTCTTTTTCTAGCTGTAGTGAGGTATTTTTTTTGAGAACATGGCATCAAAATCACAGTAAGGAGATAAGAAATCAGATTTCCTTTGAGAGTTGTGAAAAAAATAGTATGAAACTTAATGATTGGCAGCAAGTCAATAGACTATGTTACAGTAAAAGCTTCACTGTTGGGGAAAAAAAAAATCTGTTTTAGTTATCCACATCCTATGCTCTACTTCTTACAAAGAGCAGAATGCTATTAATTGAATGGAAGGGAAATTGGATCTAATAGCAATGTGATTGACGCAAAAAGAATCTTGTCTGTTACTTGTAAGAACTGTTTTGATCCAGTATCATTATATACACCCATGATAAATAAGAAAACAGGATTCTATAGGTTAGAAGGAAAAATACTCAGAACTGTTATAATGCATTGTTTGAACACCTGTACATGGAAATTTTAAAGGCAGTTATAATTTCCCCAACAGACTTCTGTCAACATTACTGTAGTTAGACTTCTTCCTAAAACATGCATTTAATGGACAAACTTAAATTACTATGCCAGACCTGTGATGATAATCCATCATATAAATGGGCATTTAGGTGATTTTTAAAACAAGAATTATGTATCTTTAAAAAGGTGTCTGTTCAGGTAAATCTTTTGCATAGCACTTTTATTTACCCGATAAGCTGTAAATGATTCCATCTAAACTGTTACACTTCATCAAGTAAATGGCTATTTAGGACACAATATGTCTCGCAAAAATATGCCTTCAAAATATTTATGTAGCATAGTAATTTGTTCATGTGTCCTATCGTCATTTTTCCAAGTTTGATAATCTGAACACCAAAATATGAAATATTGGTTTATATTATGGAATAATTGTTCTCTAAACCATAGATGACATGCAATTGTTTAGTATAAAACATGGAAAAATATTTCTAAAACAATTCTTCTGTATTATTTTTTTCTGTGACTATTCTGACTAACCTATGAACACATTTAGGAACAAGCTTGTCTCATGATCCCTCAACTGTTTTACCTAACTGATTTATAGTGGGTTGCTTTATCATGTATGATATTATGAGGAAATATTATCATATCATCATGTAATGTATTCTTGTAGGTGTTCCTTACTGCAATGTCAGCCTACTCAAAAGCACTATATCGTGGTTCAAAACTGACACTTTTGGCCCTACATGTCATCCATTGTGGCATGACATGCACAGTTAGACATGTGGAATTAGAAGAATATGCATGTGTTGTGACACTGGTGCAGGTAACTACACAAAGAAAGTCACTGTTGGAAGTATATTATCTTTCATTGCAAGAGTAAAATCTACAACCAGAACTGTAGTCACAAATTGGTGAGAATGATCTCAGTCCTCAAAGTCCATGCAAGGATCATTGTACTGGACCATACTTTTCACTATATTGTGACACTGCAACATTACAATTGCCACACACTATTTGCATGTTACAACAATAACTGCTTCTGGTTTGGGGATTTCCCACCACTAATTTCAGCCATCTTAGGCTCTTTTCAAATATTCATTTTCAAAATACAGCAGCCCAAACTTCCCTTCCATTTTCTTATGACATGTAACATTTTATATTATAAAAAAAGTCATAATAATAAAAAGTGGTAGTTTTTTGTGAATGATGACGTTTGATTGTGAATAATAAGCTTGCATGCCTCAACTTAGGTAAGAAAGTAATGAAACTGCTTAAAATTGTAATAGAAGATGACTGAATAAAAGAGCTTAAAGAATAGTGCTGAAGGTATATTCTAGCACCCTAAAAAACCTGAAAAGGCTGTAGCCCAGTCCCTTAAGACTATGAAGAAACCTAAGGTAAACACTGACTGAGACAGGGATAGGAGAATCAATACATTTTTCCAGAACTGATTTCTGATACCAACTGCTCTCCCCCAACTCTAGAACATACATATATACAGTAATACCAGTGGACAGCAAATCAAATGGCTGATAATGTACTTTTTAGCTTCTCCCACCTATGCTATCATTGTAGGTTACATCATTTCATTGTGGCAGTGGCAATTCCAGTAAGTGTTGAAGAAACAACCACTGCCTTTGATAACCACTTTGCAGCAAATCTGCTGTTACAAGTAGCTCCAAAATCTATTTCTCACTCTTGGTGAAATAAAGACTGATGAAAATGCTAGAAACTGGTGGGAAGTATTACAAGAGGGTGTCAGTGCACTATGGTGCTAGTTAACAGGCGTTTTCAAAGTGGAATTGTATGATTGCCAAAGCTGGAAAGCTTGCTTCCATGTCAATGATTTCACAGTTCTGTATGCTGAGGCTGTTGGCCTAAATTGGTGCTCTGACATAAAGAAGACAAACAGTAGCATCCAGTGTACATTTTAGTTGTTAGCACTCCACTCTGGATTCTGTAAACAATTCTCTATTAGAGAGCAATTCAACGGGCTGCCAACTTATTACACATTAAGTCAGAAAGGTGGATATGCAACATACTATAGTGCGACTAGCCAGCAATGGCTTTCTTTATTATCAAAGGATTCCCTATCCTACTTTTGTGAAGTTTTAAACATGAATCTGAAACACCTAGAAGTTTATTTTCCTTGTTTGTCTTAAATAAATTAAGTGAAATCTCTTTTCCTAAGTTCAATTAAAAGCAATTAAGAAAATCCTGATTTATTCAAACAAATACATTTTCAAAATGCATGGGATCAAATGCATTATTGGATCAGATAAATACATTATATTCCATGTGATGTTGTCTTAAAGACACATAATTTGGTTTTGCACTGCTAATTTTGATGTTTTCTAAATACTTCAACAAAAAGTCTATATGATAAAATTCTGTTTCAGATGCTTCATTGGAATATACACAGAATTCTCTCATTTTCTGTCAGATTCTCTGCATTACACTAATAATACCAAAACATCACACAAACCACATAGTGCAGTATTCTCACAGTGAAATGCTCAGAATGTACTGATTTCAATACAAGTTTCCAAATTCTGTAGTGCCTCTTGCCCATGCTGCCTGCCACTGTCTTCTCAAGAACTTAAGTAACATTTATGTATTCAACTCTAATGGCTATTGGATTACCATGTGCTGCACACTGCAAACACCACTGAAAGGTACACTATAGTCTTACTAAACTGTTGTGACACTTCTACACATTTTGCTTAAGTGTCTAAGATTGTTGCTACCTTTAATTGATGCTTCTCTTACCTCCAAGAAAAGCCACATGAACTTCCCCACAGATTTTTACTGCCTCAGAGCAGTACTTTTCTCTCTTGATTCCCTCCCAGCTTTTCACTACTTTCTAGCCAGTGAAGAAAGTAACTACAACCAGGGACTAAAACATTCATGACACCATGCTGATGCAAGAGTGGCTTATGAAGTAGCCCTCCTCTCAGACTTCTCTTCTGGCAGTGCTAGTGGAAAAACAGTCCTTATCAAACTAGTTAAACTGTCAAACTTTGTATTCTCTTGAGAAATGTATTCAGTCATCAGCTGAATTCCTAGACAGTGTGACTGTCTGATGTAAACCTTCAAAGTTTTATCTGAGTTGCATGCGTACTGCAGCTCTAGCACAAAAAGGAAAAAAAGTGTATTTGCATTCATTTTGCCAAAAATTAGCATCTTCTGTTCAATCATTTGAATGCAGAAGTGTTAGGAGAAAACAGCTTAGAGAACAAGGGTTGACACATACAGTGTGAAATCTTAAGGTGCTTGAATGCAATGAGGGAGAAAGTGAGACAGAACCACTTCATCTCCCTAACTGTGCTGTAGTCCACATGAACTTTGTGACAGGTCTCTGTCTCTCAGCCACACTTCACTAGCTTCTGCTGACATTCAGCTGTCAGATAGCAACCCTTTACCATGCCCCTAACATGCTCTACAGCTTCACCCAATTAACTCGCTTTCACTTGACATTGCAGCAAAAAGCTTCATAATAGGTGGTCAAGGTGCATGGTGTCTGCTTGCCCTCTAACAGCTCATGCACAGCAAAATGGTTAGCTACCTTCCTTTTTGTCTGCTTGCTCTGAACTGGTCCCAGTACAATTTAGGCATTCTGTTACTGAATAGGACAAGGACATCAGAGCTTTGTCAGTGATGCATTACACTACCTTTTACNGAGGGTAAGGAAAGGATAACACTGATTCAGTACAATACTTCAATCACTTCATAATTATTAAAAATATACTGCATCAGCAATACAGATACAAGACACAGAGAGGAAAATATTTCTAATACTAACATTTAACAACTTAAAGGAGGAAGGTCTATGAGCAATGAAAATGTCTTTATGATTCAGCTTTCTTGCATTAAAAATCTTTAGACATTCAGAAGATTAATTTTTGGTCTGCATATTGCAAAAATGCAATATTTTTGAGAAATATTACAAAACACAAATCTATGTAGGTAACAAATGAACTATTAAAAAAGTGGAAGAACATTTTAAAGTTCTCCTGATAACTTATATAAAAATGGGAACACTGAACTCAAGTGTTACTTTGCAGGCAAATGCCTTGAGAATACTCATTTCCTCACTACTGTCTCAAATATATTTGCATTAAATTCGTGGAGTAGGTCAGAAAAGGCCCTTAAAAATCCAATATGCAGTAAGTACTGGTGATGTTTAAGTGCTCTTTGCTGTAGAGGCATGCTTTTAACCAAGGGTTGAATAGCATGTCCTGACTGCAATCAGAATAGTCCCTGTAGTGAAGACCTCATGGTGCAACTACCAGAACTCCAGCAAGGCACAACTCAATAAACTATCCAGAAAACCCTTTCGAATTCTGGTGTTCGCCTAAATTACAAGAAGTTCAGAAAGTCTGTGAAACCAGTTTGCTTTCCCAACATATCTACTTCAAGTGTCCTTGAAGGCCCTCTAAAAACCCTGTAAAAAGAAGTATTTTTTCACAGTAGGAATCTGTTTTTCATAAAGGGCAGCAGACATCCAGCTTCCAGGAAGTGGAAGCTCAAGAGAATCTTATCATAAACATGAAGAGAACAAAAAAAGGGAATATACTGATTGAGGTGTAAAGCACAAGAATTAATTACAAAGCCACAGAACCAACTTATCTGTATTAAATGTGGTGAAAAAAGTAAACCATAAGAACTCAGAACTCATACCACTCTGTCACAGGTTGCTGATGGAAAAATGGGAAGTTCTGCTGTAATAAAAAACCATGTAGCAAACACATCACTCCCATTTCAAGTAAGAAAGTGGTATTACTCAAAATTACATGCCAGCAGCACACAAGGTCTCTTAATGCAGAACATTATTGCAGACCTCTACAACAATCTTTATGTGAGCAAAGTTACTTCAGTCCATTTGGTTGGGAAAATATAATCCAGTGCAGTCCTTAATCCTGAAGTGAAAAGGGAAATGCTTATCTCATGAGCTGAGAACCTTTAACATCCCCTCACAACAGCAGATTGGTGTTAGCTCTTTGGAGACTTAGCAGATCTTAGGAGCTCTTAGGATCATAAAACTGGATACAGACATGTTTTATGCAGACTCTGCACCTATCTGAAAAACCGGTTAACTGTAACCTGTTCTCCCATATACAAATATTTGTGTGCTGAGTAAGAACATCTACATTAAGGTGCAGACTAATCTAAACCTCAGCTCCCTTAAGTAACTGTATTAAATTGAGGGGCCTCTTAAAAAGGTCATCTAATGACTAGTTTATACCACAAGCCTAGAAGTGAACTGTTACTACTGCTGACTTCATTTTCTAAAAATGAGCATTTATTATTAAAATCATCAACAAATTATGACAATGAAGAGTTCCACTCTTCCAGCACTGGCCAATGCAATGTACATTTTCTGGACTGTCCACTGCAAATGTGTAGCCTGCTTCCTCCCAGCCAAAGTCCCAATAAGGGCTCCATCTCTTTCCCCCATAAACTAGTTTAGATTCATCAGCAAGAGGTACATTTGGTTCCTGTAGGTTTGGGATAGTTTTCAAACTTTTGTTTGCTTACTCAAACCATGCACTTTAATATTCATTCATCACCAGTAAAACTTAGCTGAAGTAACTTCAGAAAGAAATTGCTCTTTCTCCTGCAAACTGTACTCAATATCTGAAGCAGTGCATGTTCAATTGAGTTCTAAAGGGTAGTTTTAAAATAGTAGGAGTCAGAGACAGTTGGCTTTCCAGCAATATTGCTTATAAAATACCAGTTGATATCTGAACTGCCTAAAAAATATTTTAGGCTCCATTTCAGTTGATTGCTAACATGTAGGTCTTTTGTAAATTCAAGATCCAAATTATGCTAACTGGGCAAGAAATCAAGCTTATCAGTTATAAACAACTTGAGTGTGGGTGAGCTAGGTTTACTGTCTCTATTGGTTTTGGCCAAATTTATATATACAGTTATACTTCAGACTGAAATTAAATAAAAAAAATCTAATAATTACTACAACAGAACTTTTTATACTGAACAGATTCCTGAGCACAGCCTCTAAAAACCACTCTTAGCTTGAGTACTAGATCACTACTTTCTGTGAGGCTGAAACTGCTGTTAGAGTTGAGTCCACTAAGCAAATTAAACCAGTACCTCCTGCATATGAATCATATTTTATGTGACTCAGCATTAAAACAATGGAACTGCATCGTTGCATTTATTATATATCCCAAATGTGTGTTCTGAAAACAGAGAAGAGCTAGAACAAATGAAAAACAAAACAAACAAAAAACCATGGACCACACACTTTCACCAGTCATGTTACAATTTTTATCTGAACAGTTACAGAGAACATAGAAGTAGACCTGAGAGAGATTTCTTCAGATATTTGGTTTGTTAAACAAGACAGCTGTTAACACAACTTTTAATAATTGCTTTACACAGGGATGTTTCACTAATCTGGTATGCCTTGTAGTTCCAAAATGATACTTTACATTCCTTTATTCATGACTCCCAATTACATTATGCTCTTTCATAAATACCTGTTTAAAATGTCATGAACTTCAGTAAGTTAATAAATTGAACTAGAAATTACTATAGGATTTTTTAATGTGCACAGATTAGAATTTAATTGGATGAGTTTAAGTGTCAGGAAGCTTTGCAAAGTCATGGTTGAGCTGCAATACATGCCCAGGCTCCAAAAAAAAAAAGGGGGGGGGGGGGTAAGCAGT